>CAJUYI010000580.1:0-28976 GCA_910591695.1 Galerucella pusilla | reverse complement strand
GACATCTCTACTTCAACTTCCAGACATCTCTACTTCAACTTCCAGACCTCTCCACTGTAACTTCAGGACAAAAGCTAAGTACCTTACAGAAGTGCAGGTTAATTTTTTCACTTTCCTTTGTTACTTCCTGAGGCGGAATAAATTTTATATTTAAACTTCTTTTTTTATTTCTTCTATACCCGGCTGTAAGAGCTGTAGGGACCGTGTCCGGGTTTATGTAAGTTTGTAACTTTTTTATTTTTTTTCCACTTTAACTTTTTAATTCAATACTACAAGGTGTTTCTACCTTTTTCACCTTAGTTTCTTTTTTCTTAACATTAAATTATCTTTTTTCGTCGACGTCTAAACTCTTATAGTCTGTCAACCCTCTGCATATCTAGTGTGGCATTAACATGGAGTCGATCCACCCTTGAGAGAGTCTCTAGCCGGGATCTGTCTCTTAAGGAGAGAACAAGTGTTACAATAATGTTCATGCGACATAATAAAAATCAAGTTTTATTATTGACATATCTCATTGCAGTTACACGTTAGGTTATATATTATTATTATGATGTTGTTTTTGTGGATATATCATGAATTATGGAAAATTCTTCTCATCCACAAAAACTTCAAAAATCCATATTATATGGTCGAGAAAGTTGAGTGTAGCTTTTTTATTATTTGGTAAGAAGCATCGACCGACGTTGTTAACCTTCACAACAAAATGTTCTACGTGTGAATGGGATTTACAATTATATGAAAGAGGCCTGCCTTTAAATACCACTTATCTGCCTCTGCGCTCCAATCTGCAGTCTCCTGGGCCACCAGACAACTGATCCATAGGTTATCATTGGCCTCACAACCTGTGTATATAACCATTTGGTCATGTTGGGATTTTATCCTCAATTTTTCTCACACATTTGCCTGAACCTTCCAAGAGCGATTCTGGCCTTGTGTGTGTTTTTTTAGGAGTTCCATGTGAGCTTCTGGTCAAATATAAACCTCATGTATTAACGTCTTTCGCAAATGGAATTTCCACTCCGTTAATTTGCGGCTTTTGTAGTCCTTTTTTTTGTAAACGGTACCAGTGTAGTTTTGTGGGGATTCACTGCCAGTTTTTCCTCCCTATACCAGCCACTTGCTAATACAAGCGCCATTTGGGTGCGCTCTGATATTGTGTTCGGAAATCGTCCTCTTATGACGATAGTAAGATCGTCCGCATACCCCAGGCACTGAATACCTTCGTCTTCGTCTTCAATAATGTTCTTTTTTTACGTTTCCAAGTGTATTGCATGCGGTTGCCAAAATTCGTTATGGTAAGAGAATAACACACGCGACACCCTCATGTTTGGCAAATTCATACCCCGATCCAGGAAATCCCCATGTTCCAGTGAATACGATATGGTTTCAGAAGGATAGAGCACCACCAAATCATCAATGCAATGTCCGGCAGTACCTCGATGCAATATTTCCCAATCGGGAGGCAAGGATCTATACAATGGTTAGCCACGATCACCTGATCTTACATAATTGGATTTTTTATGGGGATATTTGAAGAGCATTCTGTACTAAACCTTTTGATTCAAATGACTTGGAAGAGCGAAGAACGCTTGCGATTATGACGATCACGCCTGATATGTTAAATAATGTTATATGGAAGACAATTTCAATTAAGATTAGGGTGTTGCCAAGACGTGAATATTTTGATTTATTGTTCATTTCAGTGTTTAACATTTTATCACGTTTTGCATAACATTCTAGTTTTTAATTGTATCCTAGCGAATTTCGGTAACCGCATGATTTTATTTGATTAATTGTTGCAATAAACTTGGAGACAGTAGCAATGTTGGATAGTGACGATATTTCACACCGAGAAAAACCGACCAAGTAAACTGGTTTAATAGAGAAATTCTCGCTAACCATAATCAAACTTGTAGGATTACCCCAGGAGTTTTATTTCTCTGAAGACATTTTTTCTTACATACACAATTCGTGAGCTAGCAGTTTCATTTTAGCAATTAAAATTTGTTTCTGAAATTATTTCAATCACCTGACACTAGCTAAGTATTTTAACTACAATTAAAGGTTTTCATCCATTGTGAAGCTTATAGGAGTTAGGCTCTAATCGTCACTACATCGTGGAGACTTGTAAGGGTGTTGGCCATTTAACGTGTTGTATTGGTTACTGAATTAGTGGACAGTCCGCGTGTGTTATTATTAATGGGAACGTTAGTTGGCATTATTGTTGATACTGGTTAGGTTACAATTCTCGATGGATGCGTGAAATCCAAACCCAATATTGACAAAAATTGTATGTGGACGTATGGGCTGGAATAATCTAGGCGACACATTAATGGGCTACTTTTTCCTTGGGGAGAAACTTTAATGGTATTCAAAGTTGATTGGAAAAAAGTATCATACTTGAACTGGCTCGGTTATTTTTCAATCCATGTAAGTATTTCCAATTATATTTTATTGTAGGAATTTCATTATTAGAAATTTGCAGACAATAACAATATCCCAAACGACAATATCTGGTTGCAACAAGATGGTGCTCCACCTTAACCAATACTCAAAAAGTGTGTTTATCAGAAGATGGATTGGAAGGCGTGGTTCTATTGAATAGTCCCCGCGGTTATCCAGCATAATCATTCGGAGTATTTTCCGTGGGGTCACTTGAAAAATATCGTTTATAAAACAAAACTTGCCGATATTCAGGATTAAGAGATGGGATTACCACAGAGATAGGAATAATTTTGTTCAGTCAAGGATGTTGCAAAATGTATTTGAAAATTTTAAAAATCGCATGGCCTGTTGTATTGAGGTGAACTGACAACATTCTGGGAATCTGCTATAATCGCCTTTTCTGTATGTTGTCTGAAATTCCTCATTTTTCTATTTTTCAAATGTGGACATACCCCTCTAACAGCTGCTGTAATTTTTCTGCGCCATGATTTTCATAAATCTTGCAATGCACCAGATTTTACTAATTTACTGATAGTGGACCTTGTTATGATATATCTATTAGGCTATGAATGATTAAAGGTTATCACATTCATCTAAATGTATCATTCTAACTGAGGCGAAGATATTGTTAATGTAGCTAAAATTCCGAAACTATGGCATTCAGATATGGGAAACATTACATAAATAATAGTCAGTATTTCTAAATGATTTCAAAAGGCAAAAAATCTACAGGCCGATCCATTCGGAATAATAATGTTTATGATTACTCCGAAAACGGAAGAGATCTGACAATAATATGAATTACAGTATAATATCGGCCATATCACAAGATCTTCGCTCACCAAAATTTATGGAAATCGTGTGATTCGTTCCAGAGATAATTAATGCCTTCCATATTTAAAACTCGCTTTGTATAAACAGATGTAACATCGTTCTTTTTTTCGTTAACTTAATTCACTGATTACAAACGAGTGTATCTAATTGTCCACTTGCAAATTAAGTTGGGAGCTTTGTAAGATTCTTAAAATTCTCCGAGTCAGCGTCCACCACTTAGGTAGAATTACAAATCAATACGATCTACTGATGAAACGAATTGAACTGTTTTTGTATTAACAAGATGTTTGTAGTTAGGATTCACCCCCACAGTATTGATTAGCCTTGATAAAAATCATTTTCAGGAAATTCATACTTTACTTTATTTTAAAATGAAGCCTGTAACGAAACTCAGATCCCAGAGTCAGCGGAAACACAATCTCTTAAGAACATCAAAAACTAATTGGTATCTCTTCAAATGGGAAAGCTCTAGCTTTCGGGAGAGGTTCAAAATACCCACTTGTGAAAGCGGGCGTCTGCTCTACCACCTAACCCTTTAATAATAGTATAGGTAGATGCTCGCATATTATATAAAATAAAAGTAAACTATTTGAAATAATCAATGAAGGTCACGACGAGGGGTGAATCAATAACCGTCAATTGGACTTTTTTAAATTTGGAATCATTCCAATATGGACTGATAAACAGAGAATCCAAAATTGAGCCTTGTGGAACACCTTTTCTACCGTATTCTACTGTTTGTACTTTATTACTGACATAATTTAAAAGTAATAAAACAGCATCATTTGAAAAGTTCTAATATCCTAGTGATTTTTGCTGTGGATAGTTCACGGTTAATGGTATCAAACACTTTAGTGTAGTCTAAAATCTTACAGTACCAGCTATAGTTTGTTTTAAAAAGAATATTGAGTATTGGAATGCAATAATTCTTTAACAACCAGATGTAGGTACTGTAAGAATAGTTCCTTTGATGAAAAACAAAAAATACCTACCATATAAGGATATGACTGGTCGTCATCTTTATCTGTATCACTGGTACTTGCTTCACTATCACTTGGGTTAAAGCTATCTATTGAAGGATTTACTTCCACATTTTCAATATTTTCAACGTAACTAATGCACATTTCCCACGTCTCTTCGGTAATGTTTCCAACTGAAATTCATAGCAATTTATTGATATCTTTTAATTTGTATGTAATATTGTATCTCGCAACGAACTCTAATAATTTCTGCCCAAACCAACTCTATTGGATTTTAAATCGCAGTGGTAAGGGGAAAGCCGTAAAACACTGACACACGCTTTTTTGCAAGTTCATCTATCATATATTTTTTCATACTTTGGCTTATGTTGTTTAGCAATCTCATATAGACGGGGTTTGGTAGCGCTGTGATTAAAAATGGTATATATTTATTTTGTAGCCATTCCATTGTTTCAGCTTTTCTCCAAGAGGAGGTTGGTGATTTTTCTTGCAGGGCACTATGGTAGCTGGCATGATAAAGAACCATGAGAGATTCTTGAGGAATATTTTCCCAAAACGACTTGGCAATTTTGAATTTATGATAGTTGCTGTCAGTATTTGTAGTGGATACTAACATCTTATTTTCAGTAAAATCAGATGCGGAACCAATGTGTCCAATAAGTGTCTCCTAATATTCAATTCTCCAAAGGAAACTAGTTCTTGTTTTTCATGACAAATATGTAGTACTTCTAGTTTTGTGTTAGGTGTTAGTGAATGTTTGGTGTCAAGCAATTTTTTTGCATGATGTGATTTATCTGGTTGTTTTAATCTGTATGCTCGTAAAGGTTCATTGTGTCTAATTTCAAAATTTCGAATTCATTGATTGATATAGACAGAATCACATTCTTGACATCCAAGTTTATATATCCCAGACTTTTTTAATGGGGATATCCCCATAGGGCGAATAATACCTAAGGTTCAATATTTGTTATATCATACCTTCTTCTTTTTCATATTCATATATTATTAAGTGAAAATGAAAGATAGGTTACTATTTGGTATAAATAAAATATTAAACACCAAGTATCAAATGTAACTTCTGTAATTCTGACGATATTTTGGATATTAAAATTATAATCTATTTTATATTTTCATATATTTTTTATTAAAGTGGAGTGAATTACAAACTTTCAGTTTCATTTAAAATAGTTATATGAATAGATTAGTACCTATATTAGAAAATATATTAAAGATGGGTTTGCAAAGAAAATCCTGGCCTGACTATTTTTAATTATTTTTTGAAAAATGATTTTTATTAATATATTGCAACATCAAGATAGGTGTTGATCTGTCGGATGGAGGGGGATTGTAGGGATGAGAGGAAGGTGTTTAATATGATGAGTCGACTGTTTGGGGAAGTGGCGAGCTGGGTCAGAGTTGGGCTACACAGGCTTGAGCATGTGGAGGTGCTGAAGAAGATGGTCGCGTGGGTTAGAGCTGATGGGACTGAGGTGACTATTTATATAGACAGGGAAAAGGAGGCCACGAATGAGGCGGTAATCCTGAAGGATCTTGGAGAAGTCAACCAGGAGGGGATGGATAAGATTAAGTAGGGTCTGTCGGAGATGGAAGGAAAGTGGGTGGATAGACTCAGAGTATCAAGGAACAGGGAGATGGTTATAGAGGCAAAGAAGGGGGTTGAGGTGAGGGGAATTCTGAAGGAGGTGGAAAAGGTGACAGGAGCTAGGGCAGTAGAGGCGGGGAGGGCAACAAAAACCATTAAGATGGTAGGTATAGACCCATGGATGGAAGATGGAGTGGTAAGTTAGAAAATGGAGGAATTGATTGGGGAAGGGACGAGGGTGTTGACAGTGGTGAGGGAGAGGAACGGCATGAAAATGGCGGTGGTGAGGGTGGAAGGTGAGAAGGCGGTAGCCTTACTAGGAAAACGGGAAATTAGGCTAAACTTGAATAGGGTGAATATTATAGAGGGGAGAGAGGAGGGCAGATGTTTTGGTTGTGGAATGAAGGGCCATCGGGTAGCGGGATGTAAGGCAATGACAGTGGAGAAGATAAGGGAATGCTGGCTATGTAAGAGAGTAGGGCACATGGCCAGAGAGTGTCGGCAAGCCTTCCTTTGTAGGGTATGTGGGGAAAGGGGACACAAGCCAGGAGAGACAGAGTGTAGTGGGTGGGGAAGGTAGTTAATATAGTTAATGGAGACGAAGATGGGGAAAATGGGAGGGACCCTCTGGACCCCTTAGAGGGGATAAGTCCGGTCAAATAGGAGGAAGAGGAGAACAGACCTCGGGAAGAGAAAATGTGGAGGAGGGATGGATGGTGTAACAAATAAATTTAGGGAAATTCAGAGTAGCACATGATGTTCTAGATGAGGTAATTGGTAGGAGGAAAGTGGATGTGGTGTGTGGATATGAGGTGAACGCTAGATATGTGGAAAAGCAAGGTTGGATAATGGATGATACAGGAGAGGCAGGAATAAGAGTGGTTGGAGATGGAATGAGGGCGGATGAAGTGAGGAAGGGTCACGGTTGGGTGGTAGTGCGAATTGGAGACATGGTGGTGTACAGTGTGTATAGAACTCCAAATGTCAGCCTAGAAGAATATGAGAGGAGTATGACAGGACTGGAGGAAGATCTTAGGGTGTCTAAAGGAAAGAGGAGAGTTATAAGAAAAATGGTGACAGGCGACTTCAATGCCAAGAATACTGCCTGGGGAGGGAGAAAAACGGACAGGAGAGGAGAGATCCTGGAGGAAGTGTTGACATCCTGGCGGTGCTGAATGATGGACTGTTGCCCACTTTCGTGGGGGGTGACGGGGGTTCATCATTTATTGACATAACAGCGTATGATGAATGGCTGGGGGAAAGAGTGAGTAGTTGGAGAGTACTGGAGGATGAGGAAAGCTTGAGTTTACATAGGTATGTGGAGACGAATATAAAAGGGGGGAGAAAGGAATTGGTGGAAAATTGGGGATGGAAGTGGACGAAGGCCGAGGCAGAGAGAATGAGAAAGAAAGTAAGGGAGAGATAGGAAAGGGACTTGGGCATGATGTAGAGAAGCTGTATGATGTGATACAGGGCTGCAGGAGAGGAGAAAAAAGGGGTAATAAGCGCAAGTGGAGGGCTAATTACTGGTGGAATGAGGAAATAGAGAGTCTGTGGAGGAAGTGTAAGAAGGAACGAAGAAGAATGTTGAGGGGAAAAGTGGGGATGGAGAGAAGAGGTGGATATAAGGAGAAGAAAAAGGAGCTGGAGCGCAGGGTGGAGAGGGAAAAAAGAAGAGAGTGGGAAGAGTTACTGGGGAAGTTGGAAAACAACCCATGGGGGAAGGCGTATGAGATAGCGGTGAAAGAATGGGAGGAAATAGGAACTTGGTGGTAGAGGAAGATTGGGAGAAAGAGATTAAAGAGACATTGTTTACAGGGGTAAAAGGAGGTGGGGAGGGCAGAATTCGGGAAGCCCAGAATACTGGGGAGATAGGGAAAATGAGAGGGATAAGGTCGGTAGAGAAGTGGGAAATAGGGGAGGGGGGGGGGAAATGTTGAGGTGAGGAAAGCCCCAGGGATAGATGGCATGAGAGATGATATCGCACCCCTAGAACAATGACTCAAGTGCAAAAAAAGCAATTCCTCAGAATTGACGATTGAAGTTTTTTTATTCCTAATTATTGATTAACAGAGCAACAGTGAATTTAAAAAAAAACAAGAAAGCTTTGATGAACCGAAAATGTATTCTACTTCCACATGAAGCATTTAATTTCCAGAAATTTCCGAAAAAATTAACAGTTACAGCTTTTAGAAGACAATGACCTTCCATTTGCGTCATTGTTCCACTGCGCCTTTCAATATTCGTGAAATTATGACACAATTTAGTATAAAAATTTATTTATTGCAGTCGAAAACATTCGACATTGCCACCTTTAACTATGAAAAAGCTGAAGTGTTAACTATGTAGTGATAATAATTATAAATGGGTCTTTTCACTATCAACAATATTAACAATATGATTAAATGTTAATTTTATAATGTGCTTGTTTCCTTGGATTTATTATTAACATTATTTTTTCAATTTATGAATATTAAAAAATTAACACTTTTCCAAATTTGTTATGGGTTTTTTGAAGCTCTGACAGCGTTGTACGAAAACCACAATGACCACACCCTCCGAATAAGATAATTGGTGATTTGTATCGACCAGCTGACTTCTTATTGGCAAGCGCGTGCGTGAGATCTTCCCTCTCACTTCGTCAATTGACTGATATTGATTTATCCAGTGGCGTTGGTATTGTCAGTGACATTTGTATTTTCAGTTTTACTTGGTAAAATAGGTACCGTACGCCATTTGTACGTTTGACAGAGAGGCGCCATGTTTTACCTCGCCACTTACCGATGCCGCATAGCTTCAGATAAACTTCCCAAACTATACGTATATAGGTCCTGACTTTTTCGCCTTCTTGATCGACTTTTCAATAGTGCTATGGACCGCATCTCCCTCATTCTGCGTATGGCACTTACGTCGTTATTCCAATTGAGGTCATGCAAAAACCCTTTGTACTATAGATCAACAATGTCACAATTTACAATTACGTCGTTGTACTAACAAAACACGTGCGTATTGGTCCAGGCTCAAAACACAATTGAAGGTTACGTCGAGGTTGCTCCAAAAGAAGGTAACCTATTTATACAAATGGAACAACGACGCACCTTCCCTCTAACACACCGGTGCGTACTACAATTGAGTCATTGTACCATTGGAAATAATGATTATTTTTGACACGTTTGCCATATTTAACTGAATTTTCGAAATTTTTACACTTGCGTCATTGTTCTTCTAGAGGTGCGATATGGTGAAGAGGCTGTTGGATGACAATGGGGAATACCTTTTGGATTTGTTTAACAGGATACTGAGGGAGAAAGAGTTCCCGGAAAGGTGGAAGGTGGCCAGGGTGATCTATGTGAAGAAGACGTGAACTACTTCTTGACGCAGGTGCTCACAGGGCATGAGTCGAGAGTGGGTTACCTCCACAAGATTGGATAAAGAGAAACTGGAGTGTGCGAGAGATGTGAAGTGGAGGATGATGTGGGACGTGTGTTTAGATGCTGGAGGAATGAGGAAGTTTTGAAGAAGTTAGAGAATAAACTGGGAGAGGCGGTGTATTGGGAAAATATGGTGGAGATTATGTTGAGGGGCGAGGAGGAATGGATGGAGATAAGTGGCGTAGTAGAGAGCATGATTAGGGAAAGAGAAGGACTCGCTAGGGCATGAGAGAGGTAGGAGATGAAGGAGAGTGTGTGAGGGACCGCCGCCCGTCTTGAAGTATGCTATGGTAGTGATTCCAAGGCGGGAGTAACGGCGAGTTTGAGGTGTGTTTGGTTGGTAGGCATCTCCGTGGGGATGAGTCCAACACTGCCTGGGTACTGGTTAAGGACCCAGTCGAACATGAGTTTCCCATCTCGACCTGGGTAAACTACTGGGTTGTCAGGTATGAAAATATATGTCGATACCAGTTACTTACACTTTATTGGAAAATAGAAAAAATTTTATATCATCATTAGCGCTGTTTTATGGCTAACACGTTGATTTGGGGTTGTCTGCAAAAAATTTTGTCCTATTAGGGGTTTGCGAATTTTGAAGATTTAAATTTTAACGCGCGTGGAAATGTGTGACAGAGAGGTAATAATAAAGAGCCCAACCAACATATTGCAGTCGCATCCTATTATCAGCTTGGTAGGGGTCGATTTAGATTCGGATCTTATACTAAAATAGTAAGTTAACCCGAGTTAACCTTCATCACTCAAACATTAATTATTATTGATAGTAACCCTGTAAGTACAGCAAATGTGTTCTTTTTTGAAACCTGACTGATTATCTGGAATAGGCTTATTATTAGTTATTTTGTAACATAATTTTTCAATTCAGTTTATGGTTTGAATCACACTGTAAAATATTGCAGATATTACATGCAACAAATCAATAATGCGTGTTAAAGAATAATGTCAAATGCAGAACTGACAATGGTGCGTGTATGCAATGCCGCCCTCGGTTTTTGTTTTATTAAAATATCCATCATAAAATTTTTATCTGCAGACCTGTCTGGCGTACATTATATCCCATTAATGTTTGTCCGCGTATTTTTACAGTCACCCGAAACTGTCATTGTTTTTGTTGCAGCTGCATGGTCAAATACAGGGATATTCAAGAGTGGTCCATATTAGGTATTGTTATAATATTGTTGTCATCTTGATTATATTCACATTCTCATCCCATGCTTTATTTTAACGGCAAAAGGATGTATTTGACTGACAATAAGGGTTATATTCAATTCCTCATTGAGAAATATAATAAAAGCATTTTAAGGGTCGGGTGTACCTAATCGTCGGATAGGAAAAATTTTAATCTTTCTGTGATTTTTGCAGTAACTTTCTAGTGGTCGGAACCATTTAAAATGTATTGATCATGCGACGTATTACTTGAAAAATATAATTCTCGTCTTTCTCGGTAAGAGATGTGATCTTTTTTCTGGGGCTACAAATCCTCCGGTTAGGGTTATTTTCTAGTCTTCCTTCATCTTTCCTATGAATTTTTACCACCGCTGAAATACTGACTTTTGTGTAAAGGGACACCCGAACGAGCTTACGTTTAAGCGGTAAAGTTTTTTCATATCTCCTTCGCAAACTGTATAAAAACGAGTGAAAAAATATAAAACTTGCTAATTGTTCCATTCCGGCCAGTAGACCGTAGTATTTTTACCTAGATACCCACAACAAACACTTCTTTCAATTATTACCTTGATTATAATTCGGATTAGTTACCAAAAAGTAAAATGATTATTACGATCAATTTATCATCACATACCGTTATTAATACCATCTATTAGCTATAAATGTTAGCAATAACACCTCTAGTTTACATATGAAGTGTCTTTCCAAAACTTTATTAATTCCATTTTGAGAAATTAACAAACACAAAGTACCACACTATTGAATGTCACTGAAAACTGACAATACCAACGCCACTGAATAATCAATATTAGTCATAGTCAAAGTACGAGGGAAGAACACACGCACGCGCTCGCCATTAGCAAGACATGTAGTTTCATAGAAACGGTCAGATAGAAAAATCCACACCAATTGAGCTCGATCGGAGGAAGCGCTAATATGGTTTTCGCACGAAGTTGCCGGCTTGAAGGAAACACAATATATTCAGAAAAGTGTTCAATGATAATAATAAACACATAACGTCGGGATGTTCAGCATTAGCTAATAATAATTACCTACGCAGGCACAATCAACTTTACGCAACATCATCCATCAGAAGCTGGCCAACAAATTTGTATCAGTACTTTACAAGTACTATTTTATCTTATTAACACAAAAATTTTGTAAGTCATTCAAAATAAATAAATTCTACGCGAGGCACGTTATAGTCAGAAGCGTAATGTGCACATTAACTTTCATATGCGGTGACGTTACAGTCATAGTCTTCGCCCCGCTACGGTATGCTTGTTTAATTGGTTGTATTAGGAAAACGACATATTCTATTGACATGAAATTTTCAGAATCATATTTTCATTCTTAATACTTTGTTTTACGACAGTTAAAAATGATGAATAGTGATGATGAATAATCCCGTTTCGCTAAGCACACCATATAAACTTTTCTATGGAGTCCTCTTGGATCTTCATTAAAAAACATCCACAAAATTCCACCCTTTAAGGAAGAACACCTAATTGTAAGTATTGTACCAAATGATATGAAAATGGTTTCATTTTTTTCATGCGATGAATTGTTCTCGACGACTGAATGAGATCTCTATTGGAGGCATTTGGAGAGGCCGTGAAATAGCCCGAAACAATAATTTTGTTCATGTCACTGTCTACTAGTGGTTAATTTCCATTGATTTTTGTCTTAAATTGACCAAACTGCGGCAGTTTTTAGGCAATATTCCCACAATATTATCGGTTGACAAAATAATTAGGCCACATGTGACCCATTGTACATCCTCCTAGGTCATCGTCCATCCTGTCCTTCTCAGGAAGGTGAGCAGGTCACCTCTATATGGGCAGGTGTGGGCTAAGACTAACCAAACACACACTCTCTTATTGACGATAACTCCGGATACTCGCATGAGACATGCCTGACAGTTTCATCTTCCTGTTCACACATCCTGCATAGAGGTGTTTCCCCCATAGTATGGAGGTGTTTCCTTAGTTGACAGTAGCCAGTCAGAAATCCTACTGTTGAACGTATATTTTTCCTGGTCATCGCCAAATATTTTTTCGGCGCCAGCTTCCCAGGGTCGCCCAGGGTGATCCTGGGAAAACTGCATCCTTTGGTTCCATTCCATCTCTTAAGGCATTGAGCATGGGTGTTACGTTTGGATAGTTCCGCAATTGTCGAATTCGACAGGCCGTAGGTGTCACTAGGTCCTGAAATTTTTAGTCCAGCCGCTTCCCTGGCTGAAGTATCGGCACTGCGACCACCTTCACCCTTTATAATATTGTTATCTACCGAGGCAGCTTAATCTTGGTGGCACTCTAGTACTAGCCCCAATATAAAACGTTGTCTTTTCAAGGCTAATAGGGCTTGTCTACTATCGGTGCAGATTGTTAAGTTTTTGCCAGAAATTCCTTTTCTGGTTATTTGTTCTGTGGCAAGAGATACCTGCCAGCTCTGTACGCTGGTATTGTTTTCGATTCCCCACTTAATCCTTAGACTTAGTGCTCTGGAGTAACCTCCACATCCTGAGCCTTCTTTCATTTTTGAGCCATCTGTATATATGCGTATTATATATGCAGCATCTGACGCTGTGTTCTATTTTGTAGGGTTTATTGAACACGAACCTGGGTTAAATTGCATCATTGGCTGCATGCAGCAGAGGTAGAGCAGTGAGCGCTTCTTGTCATAGGCTCAGCTCCAATTGACTCAATCGTGCGCAATCGAACCATGGCCATAAAAACAACCTCCTTGATGTACTTGTCCAGAGGTGTCAGACCAGTAATTAATTCCATTGCCGCGGTTGGTGTTGTTCTCATGGCTCCTGTGATGTTCAAGCAAGCCATTCACTGTATTTGATATATCTTTTGGATGGCCGTTGCTTGTAGAGCCTTCGGTCCCCATGCACTGCTCCATACGTTTTCATGGGTCTTATTATTGCAGTGTGGATCCAGGTGACCACACGGAGTGACAGATCCCATGTGCGTCCCACTGTCCTCCAACACTGCTCATAAGCCACATATGCTCTTTTTGCTCTGCTGTGTAGGTGAGAGTTTTATGTTTGTTTCCTGTTGAGGGTAATACCAAGGTATTTCACCTCTTCCGAGAAGTTTAGTTTGCTTTTGAAGATATCGGGAAGTTTCAAATCCGATAAACTTCTTTTCCTGGTGAAAAGAACCATCTCAGTCTTCCTGGGATTGATCGAGAGTGAGTGTTCCTTACACCATGTTTCTATCAATTTAAGCCCATCCTGCGCTCTATCGCACAGTGTGTTCACAAATTTTCCAGTCTGCAAGATAACTATGTCATCTGCGTATGCAATTGTGTAGAATCCATTATTGTTAAGGTGATTGATCAGGGTATCCAGAACTATGTTCCACAGAAGGGGTGATAAGACTCCTCCTTGTGGACATACACTAATGACCAGTCCTTTCACTGTAATGTCTTCTACATTGATAGTTATTGCTCTACTAGAGAGCATCTTGAGTATCTTTTCTCCTACTACTAGAAGTACATTCTTGGAGTTGAGTAGCTGGATGATTGTTGGAAAGGTTGTTTAATTAAACGCTCCCTCGATATCTATGAATATACCCAATTGTTATCCAATCATCTTCCGATTCTGCCAACCACTTGGTGGAGGGTGGAAGGGCCAAATCGGTGGACCTTCTCGGAGTATAAGCATGCTGATTTAGATGGAGTGGGTTGTGAACTAGCACTTTATCTCTTATATACCGATCGCATAATCTCTCCATCGTTTTTAAAAAGAACGATGTGAGACTAATTGGTCAGACTGCTTTTGGTAAGGTGAAGTCCATTCTCCCTGGTTTGGGTATAAATACCACTCCCACTTCTCTCCACTTACTGGGAATCTACTTCAGAGCTAAAGAAGATCTTAGAATTCCAACCAGGTGTGGCATAAGAGTATCCATTCCCCATTGAAGAAGGGCTGGTTTTTCCGTCAGGTTCTGGTGACTTGAAGGGGGAAAAGCCTGATATGGCCCACCTTATCCTGTCCTCATCAATTACTGCACTAGCAGATTGCCAGTCGTATTGTAAGGGTGTTGTTGGTACTTCAGTCCAGTTCCACCTTTCAGGACAGACAGAACCTGGGAACTAAGTTTCCATGAGAATCTCAGCGCTCTCATGGAGATTGGCGGCTTTGCCGCCATTTTCCCTTCTCAGGATGCCGATACTTTCATGGTGGATGTTTGAGAGTGCCTTCTGTAGCCTAGGAATTTGTAAGACTGCCTCAGAATAGTCTCTCTAGGCTTCGCTTTGCTTTTGTCTGCAGACTTCCTTGAACTCTTTGAGGTTGGCTTGATATATTCCCAGTCCCCTTTGAGTTTTGTTCGTTTCGCCTTGTTAAAAATCGTTCTCGCTGTCTTTCTGGGGTGTTTCAGTTCAGGGCACCACTAAGTATTGGTTGTGCCACCTGTCTAAACCATTTTCATCGGATAGATACTGTGTACCTTTCCAGTTCCTCATTATTGCTAGGAGTTAGAACCTCTGTTTCCCGCAAAGCACTTTTCAAGAGACGATTGTAGAGATGAAACGTGAACTTTGCGTACAACCTTTTAGCTTATATATTTAAATGACTTTCTTTAGAATTTTGATTTTTGGTGGAATGGTATATAAATATTTCCTAAGAATATTGCTTTTGAAAAATTAATAAATTATTCCTTTTTTGTCATTTGTGGTGGAATGAACTAATAGTCCAAAAACTAAGATTCTCAAAGTATTTTACCGCGATATTTAAAATTTTGAATTGTCTTTAAACGCTTTAAATAAGATCGGAGAAGGTACCGGCAGGTCTCTCATCGTCTGTCGACAAAGCAAGTTTGGAACTGTGCAGTAACCCTTGATTTAAATCTTTTTCACCAGTTTGAAAACTAAAGATGCTGTATTTTTTATAAGAATCTGGATTACTGGTATGTTTTTTTTACATATAATTGTTACCTCCTCATTTTAAGATTTCATAGTGAAAAATTTATATTTATTAAGTACCTACCTATTTTTTGAACAAAATGGCTACCCATTTTGGAAGCCACATGCTTATACATTCTCTCTCATATTTAGCAAATTAAATTTAACATTAGATATTTTTAATTAAAATTTGATTGTCTCGTATTTTTTTTCCTATAAAAATCAGATATTTGTCCAGGATGAATCCTTGAGTTCCATTATTAAATTGTATTTATTGATCTGGACAGATTCCTTATAAGCTTATATTGTTTTGTCACATTTTTTCTTATACCGGTATAATTTTTATGGCACAGTTCGTGGAGTACCTATTACAGTTCCTGGGAGACAAATAGTCCCTAGAAGTTTTGTAGATACAAGTTTCTTGGACACATAAAGTCTCTTGAGTAATACAGTTTCCTGGATACAGTTTCCAGCATATAGTCTCCAGTTCCAGCATACAGTCTACACTCACCCTCCCTACTTCACAGATACAGATACAGATACATACACTAGATATTGCCAAGTAGTTCAGCTTGTCAGAGAGCTTGATTAATGTATTGATTTGTTACCTGACTTGTGCATTTTCGAATGAATGAATATCCAATTATCAATATCGTTAACGTCAATATGTGTTCCTGATTTCACTTTCGGGTTGCCAAGTGGTCCTTCACCCGCTACTGTCGAAGCGAAATGTAAGAATAAGAGACGCTTTAACATCTACGTACCAACAACGTTATAACTATCTACTGCTTTTTTGCTTTCACCTTATTCCATCCACCATGTCTAACCTCCTTCACACCAGACCTTATATTGTTGTCAATAATTTAATATTGACAACAAAGTTTTGTAGTCTTAAACTTCAAAATATTATTGATTGTCTAGTTGTCATATTTTTTCGTTGTGTTAGATAGGGACCAAAAATGTTTTCATCAATTTTATTACTAGTTAACCTTGACAACGGTAGCTGGAACGCTACCGAAACGTCGGAATAAAAAATATGAAAACATTATTGTGGTTTGATTCCCCAAAAAATAAGAGAAAAAAGAACTTATTCTTTTACTAGAAAAATAATGAACGCTCATAATTATTGTACTATAGTTGAAATAATACCCTTCTTGGTGTGCGTCATCGATTGTTAATCTCCTTCCATCACATTACGTAGGAAGAAATGGAAAAAAGGCAGGTCTGTGATTAATCCTAATCAAAATATCAGAATAATGAACCGCTTAAATGTTTTACCGACGATAACCCTAATCTTTGACTTACAAAAATTTGATTGGTTGATGTTTAGATTACGCGCCAGCGCAACCTATCAATCGCGAGGTTAAAATACTATGAAGGCGTGACTTTCGTAGCGGCAATGTGTCTTACGTCATTTTCTACTGTCACACTGACAGTTCTTGTCAGGTGTGTACTTTGTTGCTTACGATCAATTATTATTTATGAGAAGTGAATATTAATCTTTTTGTTATATTTATCTAAATAATACAAAAATATGCCTATATACACGGAAAAACATCAGCATTTTGAAAGCTCTGAAGTATTTTCAGTTAGAAAAAGAAGCTGGTAATTATTAATTTCATAGCCTTCTCGGCTTTGGCTTAATACGATCCTGATGATTTTATTCATCAAATTTAAGGTTAGCTTTATGACAAAATAGCAAATGAAATAAACGACATGCCGAAAACCCGGATATACGTCACAATCGATGACGCACACCAAGAAGAGTATTATTTCAACCATAGTATGGTTCATACAATAGGTGTGCGTCATCGTTTGTGACGTATATCCGGGTTTTCGGCATGTCGTTTATTCTATTTGCCATTTTGACATATAGCTAACCTTACATTTGATCAATAAAATCATCAGGATCGTATTCAGCCAAATTCGAGAAGGCTATGAACTTAATAATCACCAGCTTCTCTTTCTAGCTGGAAATACTTGAGAGCTTTCAAAATGCTGATGTTTTTCCGTGCATCTATGCATATGTTTGTATTATTTAAATATATAGCGTTGCTGAAAAGTCTCGTATCTTTGAAACGGATAAAGGGAAAGTTATGAAATTCTAAGACGACGAATGAGACTATATTCTGCATATTTTAAAGCAGATGTCAAATGTTTTTGACGTCAGCGTTTAGCGTACGGCCGCCATCTTGAATTTTTCAAAATGACAAACTAGGTCGTGTGACTCATCACAAAAAAGCTTATTTTATCCTCTCTCCAAAAAAAATCCCGATATATAACTTGACTCGGATATTATGATAGAAATTTAACAAAAATATTAAAATTATAATTTCAATTAAAACTGCGTGTTACAAAAATTCATAAATTGAACAATTATTTAAGTTGCAAATACTTCATTACAATGCTTGGAAAAGTTCAACAAGAAAGGAAAACCTCGGGAAAAATGGCGGAGGGAACATGGACGCAGGTGAAGCTTTTTAGACATAATATTGTATGTTCTACAGGTACTAACATGGTACGTATATTTTATGACGTTAGAGTAAAAAATGAAGAATTATGTATATTTTTGTGATTTTCAGTTGAAAAGTCCCGATAAGTAGGTATATAAATATTCGTCCCATCACGAACATATTGCTGATAATAAAAAAGGAGGGTTTTTGAAATAATCGCGAGAACACAGTTCCAGTGGATTGTTCTATTCAATCTTAGCCATATTTTGTATTTATATTGCTATTAATAGGTATTAGGTTTTCCAAAAAGGGTAAGGGAAGTCAGTATGCTTATCAATGAATTTTATAATTCAGAAATCTAGATTGATTGATTGATATCGCGAGCGAGGCGAACGCTCCGTGTCGACGTTTCGCAATTCGCGCGCGCGAACATTAACGCACTCGCTCTGCTCGTGCGTTAAATTATCTCGATTGTTAATGGCCCTCATTAATACACTTGTTGGTTAAATATCTATTACAGACATATGTTGATCAAAAATCACTTAGAAACTATAACGCCAGTTTAGTTATTGATGAAAAAAAATGCCTACCTAAGAAATTCTGTAACAAAGTCAAGCAACTATCCTTTTTTCCAATCATTGCCAGCGCCCTATCAGTGCAAATATATCAATTTGTCCCATGATAAACTCTTTTTTTCAATACATTCCTTAATTCTCAAAAATAGGTGTTTCACCTGAGTTGTACTTTCCAGCTGACAGACTTCTAGTGAATGCTGCAATATGTTCCAATTTTTGTCAATACTCCGCACATAAATAGCCAACTGAGATATACTCGTTAAATCACCAGTTTCATCTAACGCCAATAAGAAGTATTCGCACTTAGCTAAGATTTCTCGAATCTGCTCATCGATTTCAACTGCCATGTGCTCCACCCGTCTCGGGACAGTGTTCTGTGAGAGTGAAATACTGTCAGCTTTAGCTTTGACGTGTTTATCATCACAATTTTGTGAAAATATAGTCAAAGCCTCTTTAACAATCTCTTCATCGGAAAAAGATTCATTTTTGTTGCTTAGAGCAAAGAAATCGCATACCAGGTCTCCGATAAATGGTACATATATAATTGGAGTATAAGGCTATCATTATTGTTGAACCCAGATTCTTGCATTAGCCGAGGCTGCCCAAACTGGCCGAAACATATAATGGGTCTTCTGCTCCGAGTGACATATACTATTTTTTCTTCAAGCGTAAAAATAATACAATTTATAAGCAGAAAAAAATTGATAAATTGTTTATATCTCAAATATGTATTAAGACAAATATGAAAAAAACAGTTATGGTTTGCATAGGCATCACCTATTTATTAATTGTAATAATAAAGGTGCAGTTTTGTATACTGCAGCTATTTAAATTTAGGCCAACGCTTTCGGCTTCGACATTCACAATCTAATTTGGTTAGTAAGGTGTTTGTCTATAGGTACTAGAAGTATTTTCTTTCGAAATGTTTCCTGGATGTAAATCTCTTTTGATTCCAGAGCTCGTACTTGTTTGTTCTTCCCAAGAAGTATTTTTTGTGCAGATTGTTTCTTGCTGGAAACCATGTCGTTTTAAAGAGGTTATGTCTCCTCCGTTCTCAAAAAATAGTTGCTGAAGTCCTACGAAGGCAATGTCCCGTATATTCATGAGGCCTGCAAATCACTTTATTCTGTAATCTTGTTTTTATTGTTTGATTTTATTTCTGGTTTTCGACTATACAATTTTTGTATTATATTTATTTATGTTTGTATTTATGTTTTATATAAATGTGTTATTATTGTCGATTTATCACCATAATTTTAACATACGTTTACTGTAGTATAATTTGTATTGGTATTATTATCATATATGTAATGTTGTTTTGCTTGGATGTAATATTGTAACTGTATTATATCCTATGTTTATATTAGCTGACTGATTTTGCTAAATAGAGGATTTAATAATAATAATAATTAGAAAAACATAGCAACGTCTTTTGGAACGTTTGAAATTTCATTTATAAATATACCCATTACCACATTACCGTTTTGATATGTAATAAAAAATCGCTGCAGATCCATATCATCCAGACGAAGTGCTGTACACTGTATGACCAAGTTCGAATAAATATCGCCAAGTATTGCAAACGACTGTTGTTTTTTGGGTTTGTGATGTTCACTAAAATAAAATTTCCTATATATTGGATTTCGTTGTACTTCAAATGGACGAGTTCATCGGATCTACAGGCTCCTGTGACTCCAAATATTAATACTACCTATGAACAAACGTTGAAATAAGTGAAAAATAATCTGCCGGCACTGAGAATCGAACCGCAGACCTCCGAGACTGAGCCATCGTGATATGAGGGCGCCAACGTTATCATATTTGGTAGTAACATAACATCATAACAATATTGAAGTAAATATGTAAATATCAGAAAATAAGAAATAGAAAACAAAAAAAATCAAGAAAACCCAGGCTCAAACCCGGTTGATCAAAGTGTAACTATGTTTAAGAGTATCAGAAAATGAGGAATAGAAAGCTAAGAAAATAACAAGAGAACCCAGGCCCAAACCCGGTTGATCAAAGTGTAACTATGTATAAAATATCAGAAAATAAGAAATAAAAAACTTACATAAATATTTTCGTTTGACATTTGAGCTTATGAAATTACCCACTAAAATCTTATGTCGGAGCTTATGTCTAGATATCCTAGGTTCACAAATTAACTAACGTATAGAAAACCAAGGCCCAAACCCGGTTGATCATCAAAGTGTAACTATGTATAAAAATATCAGAAAATAAGAAATAAAAAAATAAATAAAAACCCAGGACCCAACCGGGTTTTGAACCTACGACCTTTGAGTTGTAAGCTCAGTATCCTACCAACTGTGATAATCTGCTAACATCCAGTCACATCGAATAAAAGGTTGAAGGCTGCTTGGACGCATGCGCACCTCAACTACTAAGTTTGGGGAGTGCCGAGATTCAATAAATTAAATTTGATAACGTTGGTGCCGAGTAGTCCTATTCGATGTCACTGAATGTGAGCAGATTAGCACAGTTGGTAGGATACTGAGCTTACAACTCAGAGGTCGTAGGTTCGAAACCCTGTTAGGACCTGGTTTTTTTTTTTCATTTTATTTTTTTTTCTGATATTTTCAAACATAGTTACACTTTCATCAACCGGGTTTGGTCCTGGGTTTTCTTGTTATTTTCAGTTTTTTATTTTTTTTTTATTTTCCTGACATTTTTATACACAGTTACACTTTGATCCACCGGGTTTGTGCCTGATTCATTTATTTTTTTTGCTTTTTATTTCTTATTTTCTGATATTCACATATTTACTTCAATATTGTTATGATGTTATGTAACTACTAAATTTGACAACATTGGCGCCTATCGTTCATCTTCGGGGAGCCATGCTGCGTGACCACCTCTTAGGTTAGTTAATTTGTCAAAAGAAATTTACATTCAGGAAATATTTCAAAAGAAAATATTTCTAGTGTAGACAAACACCTTACTAACCAAATTAGATTGTGAATGTCGAAGCCGAAAGCGTTGGCCTAAATTTAAATAACTACAGTATACAAAACTGCACCTTTAATATTACAATTAATTGATAGGTGATGCCTATGCGAAACATAATTGTTTTTTTTTCATATATGTTTTAATACATATTTGAGATATAAGCAATGTATTCAATTTCTTTCTACTTATAAATTGTATTATTTTTACGCTTGAAGAAAAAATAGTATATGTACCTCGGAGCAGAAGACCCATTATATGTTTCGGCCAGTTTGCGCAGCCTCGGCTAATGCTTCGACAGTGGAATCTGGGTTCAACAATAATGATAGCCTTATGCTCCTTGTATATACGCACCATTTATTGGAGACCTGGAATGCGATTTTTTTGCACTTAGCAACAGAAATGAATCAATAACTAAACTGGCGTTATATTTTCTAAGTGGTTTTGGAACAACATATGTCTGTAATAGTTATTTAACCAACAAGTGTATTAATGAGGGCCATTAACAATCGAGATAATTCAACGCACGAGCAGAGCGAGTGCGTTAATGTTCGAAATTGTTGATTGCTTTTTTAATACTCGTGTTAGTTACAAAGCTTTTCCAATGACTGTATCAGTTATATTCGTTTTTCTAAATATTTAAAAACTAAATAGCTATTTACCTAACAAGTAACAAGAAAATGAATTTTTCCGCACGAGTCCGCCGTACAACGAACGACGCGTAGCGGAGTTCGGTGGAGCAGCCAAGTGCGGAAAAACATTTTCCGCAAGTGTTAGGTACAATAGTTTTTCTACGAGCTCGAGAAAAGTCAACAGAACTAATCAAAAGTTGAGATATTTTTATCTGTTTATAAGTGCCAGAAGAAACGCATCGGGAACTCCCTCGCTTGTATTTTCATCGATTCCCTCTAGACAAATATTCATTTTCAATGAGGATTCACTTATTCAAGAGCAAAATATTTTAGAAATGCACTGACAGTTTTCTGACAATAAACAAATAAAAATGAAAGTAAATAGCTGGTTAGTTACACATGGTAACTAAAGCATTTCGCAACCACCATAATATACTGGCTTATTGTTAATTTGATATATTGGGGTGGAAAATTATTCCCACGCGGTGCGAAAAATCATTTCCACACTAAAATGTGTGTGGAAAATTCAATTTTCCGCCCACCCGTGAAAAAAATATTTATTTGTTTCATAGGTAAGTACTGTCAAAAATAAATAATGAAATTGAAATTTCACAGAGAAGGTCGCCAGTTCAAATGTCACTGTTTTCGTTTTCCTTACATTATATTTTGGATATTTCATTGTCTCAACATTAATAATATTATCATTTTGTAGAATAATAAAATATAATAAATATAATAAAATAAAACTAGAAGTATTCTGTACTAGGTTTAAGATGTGTACATCGTTAACTGAGCAACATATTTTTGAAATGCTTTTACTGTCATCATTGGAATTGTCGCCTAGCATAAGTAAATTATTAAAGACAAACAATGGTAGAAATAACATTGATTGTAACGACCATTCACACTAGCATGAGATACTGTTTGTTCGTTCATAATATATCACCTCATAAACAATTATTAAAATTGATTTCTTAATATTGGGTTTCCATTGCGCATGTCCTGATAGTAACTGAAATAGGAATTGTCAGTGGCCCGTCCTAAACGTCTGAATCCACCGTCCGGCCAGAATATTGAAAATATTAAGCAGACTTGGTAAGAAGTTTTTGTTTTTCATTATTATAAAATTTATGAGTAATTCAATTACCAAGTAGGTACTGTCTATCAGCCAGACGTCACTGATTATTCAGACGTACCAATAATTTATTACCTAATGTTACATAAAACATGCACTTTACAACGTTGCTGAAATATATTCAACTAACAGCTGTGTAATTTGGCAACTTATTTTAACTCGGGCATCACGGCCAAGGTCTGTTTCAATAACATTTCTATCTCCTTGGATAAGATTAGCATCTATATTTTTAGTATCACATGCTTTTTAACTGCATTCAGAAATATGTTTCACTCAAAATTTATAGATTTTGGATTGCCGGTATAAAGCGGTATTTAATAGATTCCACAATGTTTTTTGGGATTCTAAAGATTTTCAAATGAGATATGCAATACTGAAGTGTTTTTGTTTGTTTCAAACTGGCTTTATTGATATATCACAATATTTTTATAAAACACATGTGATCTTTTTTCCAGGTAACTTCTAATCTAATAAAATAACAATACAATATATTGTGCTCAAAGTATGAGCTGGTGCAATATTGAGCAGCTATTTGCCCAATTTGGATGATCCTTTTTCGATATTGTTGATTGATTAGTCACTCAATTTTATATAAATACAGAGTATTACGTGTTTTTTCACCCAGTGGACGAAATAACTGAGCAACAGCAGATTCTAATTAATCAAAAACGAGAATAGTAAGCAAACATAAAGCTACCTTTTGAATTTAATTCTCTGCTGTAGCTAATTTGATTGAGCGGAAGCGTCTGCGGGTTGCGGATAGGGGCAGGCCAACGACGTAATGCAAATGAAATAACTGGTATAGTGGTAGATAAGGAGGGATGGGGCTGTAAACGCCGAACATTGCCAACCGACAAGCCCGTGAGGCAAACCGAAAACCACAAAACTTAGCAACGTTCCCTTTGGCCTGTGAGGGGCATGCAGAGCTATGTAGATCGAGAGGCCTGACTTAACTGCCTGGCTTGTGCAGATGAAGACCACTATAAAAAGCTCTAAAATCCTTAGGTCGCTGAAGGGATGGATAGCTGCGGGTTATTCGGCTTTCAGACCACTAAACTCGGGGCAACTGGTGCACCCCGTTGTATTTGTACCTACAATGCCAAAACAAAGGCAACCAAAGAGGACTGGGAACTCACGAATGATATTCGGACCCCATGTTAACTATAAACTGTGAGCTGTGAAATTATTTGACCTCTACAAAACTGCAAAACCAGATAGTATATTCCCCAAGTTCCTGCAAGATTGATTAGACATCATAGTCCTACAGTTGTTATATTTCGAACCAGCCATGCAGGAATATTTAAATTACTCGGTGAGAATCAAAGATGGTGTTTATTTCTATATCAGGAAAATAAATGTATACCCAGGCTAAATCTTACTGACCGATTAGTCTGACGGCATTCGTGCCGAAAATGGGGACTAGATACTCCATGGTGCGAACCATGGAAAATGTTTCACAAACGTATTTATCCCTACATAGACTACAATGATCACAGGTCTCGAAAGGAACCTTCGAAGCATTTATAGACATCGAAGGTGCTTCTGACAAAACATCAATGTCATCAATAAACAGATCCTTTGAAAAAAAAGGGATCAACCGCACTACATGCAAATGGATTGGGTCCATGCTCCAGCATAGGAGAATAACAACACATATGCATGATATAACCGTTAGGGCGATTGAAGGATGTCCCCAAGGTGGAGTACCACTCTTATGGAACCTAATTATGGATGGCTTGATCTTCAGGTTGCAAGATCAAGGCATATAGACGCAGGGATTTGCGGGCGACATAGAGATTGTCATCAATGAGAAAGTCCTAGAGGTAATTATAAATGTCCTGCAAGAAGCACTTCCAATTGTGAAGGAATAATCTCATAAAGAGGACCTTTCGGTTAATAAGAAATCCGAACTAGCTGCTCTTACGGATAAAATAGTTCTTCAGCAGAGTATAGTACTGTTGTTCGGAGAAGAGCTAGGAATATCTAAAGAAGTTGAATATCTGGGAGTAGCCCTTGATAGCAAACTGCACTGGAAGACATACCTAGAAATAATTACTAAAAGGGCGACAGGGCTTTTCTTGAGTTTAGACGCGTTTCAAACAGAAGTTTCATAGCAGTTATATAGCAATGTTATCCTTAGTCTGGAGTACCAAAACACTTATATTCAGTAATTTCAAATTGTAAACTAATCTCCTAAAACTATTTTTAAGAATAAAACACACGGTGTTTGATGTGATTTAATCTCTTGAATTTTACGTTTTAATTAACTTTTATTGAAGGAACCTACAAAATTTAGCCCCCTCTAAAATCATACTTCATGAATGTCCTTGGAATTCCCTTAAATTAAAACTTAAATAAAACCAAGAAGAAACGTTTAGTGAATTAATAATTAATTTAAGTTAAGTTCCCCTCTGGCTCCCAACGATATAGAATTGTGAGGACTTAAAACTAGGCAAAGTGTATTTCCGTTAAGAATTTAAGTTGTTCTACTCTGTTCATTTCCATTGAAGGTGAAGGCAAAAATAAGTCGGTCTGTAAAAAGTATAAGGATCCTTCCAAAATCATTAACTTAAGCCGATTTCGTTGTGATATTTCAGCCAAGTAATAATGGAAAATTGAAAGAAATTGCAATAAAAAGACAAGAGAATGTTTACATGCGAAAAAACTAATTAAAGTAAAAAATGGAATGGTGATCAAAAACATAATTTTTTGTGGAAGTAAAAAAAACAGTAACTACACTTTTAAATACACTGTGTTATTTATAAGATGTGACATAGGGACATACTTGGTTTTTTCGAGCCATACATCAGACAATTTTTGACCGATTTCTATGTTTGACCTCTCGTTACATTCACAAATGTCTGAACTTTCGTAAAATAATTCGCAAACATATACAGTGCGAAACAAAACATTTCCAGTCAGTTTTAAAGTTTGGTAAAGTTTGGATGTGTCCGCCATTTTGTTTTTTAAACAAAACGCGAGTCATATGGACCCATAACTATGAAACTGCTTACTAGACATTTCCCACGGAAACTTACTAGATTATTTTATCTCATTACATTTGTTAAATTCAGCAGAACATTTCCAACACGTGTATAACATCATGTTATCACGAATATTATATTTTATCAAAATCAGCATTTTATATTTCTATTGTTTTATAATTGTATTATTTTTATTCAGTCTACATTTTACCCTTGTACAAAAAACTTGTTGTCATCTAAGTTTAAATAAAATTTTTAAAAAGTATATTTTTTACTTAAAAAATCTAACTCGCGAAATACTAGATTAGTAGTGTGTCTTGATCAATTATCAGTAGTAATATCCCAAGGACATTGATAATTGTTCGAAAAAATTTTATGACAGATTTCGGAAGCTTGTTGCTTGGAAACAGACCGACGCCGTAGGCGAAGGTCTGCTGCCTACAAGCAACAAGCTTGAGAAAGTTGTCATAAAATTTTTAAGCATTTATCAATGTCCGAGGGTTATTCGGATAGAAAATTTTTTGCTTATTATAGAAAAAGAACAGATCTAAAACAATTTATCTAAAGGTACAATTAACAAAGGAACAATTAGAAAAGTTAAATGTGACATTTCGAAATATTAAATATTTGAAACTTCAAAGTCGAAATAAATCAATATGCGTCCATAGCAACGTGAAAACAGCCCCAAGGTCTGTTTTCAGTGTAATGTTGACATGATTGGGTGAAATTGTTCATGTGATAAAAAATGAGGAAATTTGATTGGTTCTTGGAACTGTTAAAAAATTTTCTTTTAAACAATACCGACATCAATAAAATCGACCTATAAATAAAAAAAATATCAATAAAAAAGGAAATTCCGGTTTTTTTTTGACAACTATTGTTTACTGTAAGTAGGCTAATGCCATTATAGTACTAATAAATATAAAAGCAGTTTGTAGTCTTTACGAAATAAATATTCATCACAAACAGTATATCTTAGTTATGTAAAATGCAAGCTTGTATTTTTTCTATTTTTAAAAAACTAACAATTTTGAAAACCAACATTATAAGAACACTCACATTTACATAAATGTACATTGACATTCTATAAAAAGTATAGAAGTTTATCCTTTTAAAAACGAGGATCTTACTCTTTCCAACATAGCTGGAGTTATTGTGGAAAATGCGTCACGAATCCTTTCTTTCTCTGGTAGTAGATTCCGTTTGATACACAAGTTGCTTGATGTTTCCCCATAAAAAGGAATCCATCGGTGTGAGATCTGAAGATAGAGCAAGCCACGAAATTGGTCCACCACGTCCTATCCACCTGTCGGTAAAATGTCTGTTTAACCACTGACGTACACAACGAACGTGATATACAGATGCTCCATCTTGTTGGAACCACAAGTTAACTATTGTGTTTAAATCAACTTCCACAACACAAACGAAGAATACAGCAATATTTTTTTGACATTTTTTAGTAGATACTATTTTGATAGTAGCCCACTTGATATAATATAATCAAAAATATGGCTTGATTATGTTTCGCTCATTTTCAAACAAGCCCATAATAACAATTCTTGAAAGTGAAACATGAATAAATATGGAATTTTTGGTATTTCCAGGTACCTACGGTATTAGCAAACATTTTATTTCATTGATTAGATATTGTAGTTGCATCCAAAATTACGATTAAAATATATGCCTTAGAAATGTTAAAATTTACAAGAGGTTGCATGTAAAAATTTAATACCATTTAATTTGTGTACGTAAAATACTTGTTTTTGACCATTATCATAAAATATCTACGATTTTCCATTAACTCATGCCCTAAGTGTACTACATCGTTTGAAAGTTTATTAATTGTACTAACAAATTGTAAGAAGACTTATAGGGTGATTCATTTAAAAATTTTGAGATATATTGCTTGATTTGCGTTCTGATTCACCCTGTATTAAAGAAGCCACAGATTAAAAAAGTAATTAATACTGAGCACAGCCAATGATATGTGTATGACATTTGAATACAAAGACCCGTTGATTTATTATAATTTACTGTTTTGCAGAGTGTTAAAGAGGAGGTCTTTTTTGCTAATAATTGGCCATATCTTTGTAAAACACCCTTATAATATGTTAGAGTGCTATATTTTTGTAACGCTCTCGGTGAGATCTTTCCGATTCTTGAACAAAATATAGTACGTTCCATTTTGAAAAATGTAAGTTTGAGCTGCTACGTGGTTTTGGAACATCCTGTAGAATCGAAAGTATTTTCAAAATGCGCCCTCAGTAACTGTATTAGTTCACACAAAATTATAAAGTTCTATCTCTCACCACAACGATGTAATCCTCCGATGTCAGAAGATTGCCCCACCCTTTATATACCTGCAGAATATAAGGCGGTAGTAAGAGTGGGGATATCAAATTAGATACCAGAGAGGTAAGAAAGATCGATCTATAATATTCTCCTCATTAATTTATACGCCGATTAAATATTCGCGTGATGGCAAAAACTATGAACAAAATACTTATTTATGCACCAAGGACAAAAAATTGTATTAAACTCGAGTATGCAAATTGATAGTCGATGCATAGCCGAGACTAGCAAGCTGGCGAGTTAGTCCAGGGAATTTAGAACAAAATCACCCGAATAGAGGAAATTTTGGAGCACAACAGATATCGAGATGCGGTTTTCTGCATTGTATTCGGGAAGGTCCCAGAAAAGACTGGGAAAAATGTGGGTTAGCACTTTTTTGAAAAACGCCTTCTGGGCCGGGAAATCCATTTTCCAATTGCATCAAAACTTGCACCATTATGGGAACGTTTGGAAACTCTAAAAAATCGCTCGGAAATCGTAACTGGG
>CAJUYI010000579.1:72772-106646 GCA_910591695.1 Galerucella pusilla | reverse complement strand
GTATTCAGCTAAAAAGTCATTTTAAATTTCAAGATATACGCTTCGGGGGTGTATTCATAATTTTAATAAAGCAATATAGATGTTCGCAATGATAAAAACCATGCAAAAATCTTATGTTTTGAAGGGTAGACCTTAACTGTAATTCTTGTCAGTAAAAAACACTTTTTGTTGGCTACACTGACCTTAGACTGAACTCCTCTATTATGTCATAATAGACAATTCAAAAAAACAATTCACTTTCTTCTTTTAGCCATTGATGCGGCCACTGTAATAAGTGTTTCAACCACTTTGCTGGATTTGTATTCTTTTAAATGAATATGATAAATGCATTCAAACTGGATTTATAGAATTATAATTGAAAGAGTATTTTAATAATGCATACATTATGACCGATTAATCCCCTATATTTATATATAATATATACCTAAAAGTTTATAATCTAGATGGATTTATTTTTAAAATCGGTATGTTTCTGTTGAATATCAAATCAAAAATTGGATAGGATGTTTTCTTTTCTAAGATTTCTCATTTATCCTATTTTCCAAAATATTTAAAGACAATACATTGAATCTAAAAAAAAAAGTTCGCAGAAAGATACCGTATGAAAAAAGCTTACTTTGAATATAAGAAAAAAAATAGATATCACTGTTAAAGCTAGATCTTTAACTATGTTTATTTATTGATATAAATCATTAGGTACATCTGATAAATGTCTCGGTGTTATGCAATTTGATTCCGGATACCCAAATGGCATTAACCTCGAGGAATGTTCGCCTTGTTTAAAAAGTCCGAAAGAGATACCCGTTGTTTTGTATAGTACGTATTACAAGACGAAAATTTTTTTATTCCCGAGAGGAATTTTCGCAAGATTCAGGGCGGGGCAGCCAATCGGAGCGAACCAATTGATACCGCTGAATAACACCAAATTTCAGTGATGTATGGAAATTATCACGTCAAACAAAATTTGAGTCGGTATTTTTAATCGTTTTGTATGACGTGTCGCTCGTGTAGGGTACTGATAGCATCGTATCGTATTACGGTGCTATTTGTCTGATTATAAAAGGGTTGGAACAAATTCTATCATCTATGAAAATGAATTCATTTATAGACTTCAATTAAATATTGAATAAACCGACTTCAAATTTATGAATAAGTTTGAATTGTTTTATTTGTGCTTTCTCGAAGCAATAAATATTTAAAAACAATTGAAATGTCGATTTTATACTCATAATTTAGCAAAATTGATTTGTTTTTGTTTGAGATTGATAAAATTCCACGTTTTTTCTATCGAAACATCGAAAATATGAAATGAATAAGGCTCAAAGAATTTTCGTCTTGCAATAACACACAAATCGGTAGACTCTTAGGCTGTTATGTAAAATAGTTATATTTAATTATAGATTAATTATAAAAAAAAACAGCTAAGTCATTTTTTTAGTTTTCTAAATAATACGGCTGAAATAGTTATTTTTGAAAATTTAGACAGATCTAGGTGAACCTATTGCTAGATTTTATATATACAGGTATTTTCCTTTCAAATTGTAAATTGTTGAAATATCCGATTGTTAACTCATTTAGGTTTTTAGATATCAAGGCTGTTGTTAAAAAGCTTTGTAAATTGTTTTAGATAGAAAATTGAGAGGTATACGATTAGGTTCATTTTAAATGAAAAAAAAAAATTGTATTTTTCTCATAATTATCCATTTTGTTTGAACAATCATTCAATTGTTCTTTCATTTTTTAGTCCTATTTATTCTCCATAAGTATAAAATTTGGCGAAATTTCCATAGCTTCTACGTATTGAAATTCGAAAATTGTTTTAAACAAATAGTTGGACAAACCTAATTTAAAATTGTTAAAGTGAAAGCTGCGATTCATAATAAATACAGTATGTTCAAAATGGTCTACATAAATAAATTCAAGTTCATATTTTTATACACCCGGTACATCAAATATGACATATTATAGAGTTTTTCATAATCACTTTCACATTACTCTGCTCTGTTTATTTTGGGGCGTACCATATCTTTTTGAAAAACGTATCTAAATTTTGTAATTCCATATCATATTAATTGTGTAACTAACTATTGTATCTTTGAACATGAAATTTATATTGTGAGATGAATACGAGTATATACCTACATATTTTTTAACAAAAACAAGCTTTTAAAAATATTTTTATCCGAAGGAAAGTTCAAATTCTTCAGTTAATAGTAGTTGTTAAGGTCTTGTAAAGTTTATATATACCAGGGTACTGAACACCTCAATTTTCTACAAAATATACTTATTTGCTCTTGGAATTATTGCGTATAAAGTGTATTTAAAAATATTAAAAATTCGAAATGCAAACGAGGTATTTTTAATTGGAATGATTCTTTTTTTTTTAAATTTAATATTAATTTTTATCTTCACCATTGGATAATTTTGGTATTTAAAAAAGTAGTGAATCAATTGGAATATAATTAATTTTATCCTTTCCTCATAAACATGTTCAATGTACTCAATATCTTGATATTGATAAATTATAATAATATATGTTAATGATTCTATTAAGTTATCAACTAACGGGTTAAAAAAAATTAACTAGAATGCCTATTAAAGTATGAAGTTGAAGAAGCTAGAGGGAAAAGCATTCATTTTCTATTAAATGTTAATGTCTTAGAAACCCTTGTGAACAGATGATATAACTTATTGCAAAATTTTCAATAATTGAAATCTGTTAGAGTATCCCTATAATTTCCGACTATTCCTGTTTGTTTGAACCTGTAAATCAGAATCATTTTCAGAAAAAAAACTCGAAACGTTTTAAATTTATAAATGAACCAAATAACTTTTTATAGCTGATGTGGTTTGTGATCAGGAGTTTGTAATTCAATGGACAGTTGTACAGCACCATCTTTCTCAAATAAAAAGCCTTTGATGTAGATAAGATCGTTATGTAGCATATATTTTTGGCAACGGATACTCGTAAGCAAATTCTTTATGATCTAAATTCTCTCCAGCATCGCATACATTACATGTGTCGCATTTTGGACAGCCAAAAGATAAATTGAACTTGGTTTCAAAATTCTTTCTATAGATAGGCATAATCCAAGTTTGTCTCTTTACATTCTTCTATATATCTAAGTCCTAGAAATGTGTCAACACCTTTATTCGCTAATAGTACTAATAGTAAGTGTGACATGACACTTTCTTCACGTAAGTATCTCTTTAACTATCAGGAAATTTAAAGACGGGGTCGAATTATACCTTACTCAATTTTTAATCAAACATGACAAACACCTTTATCCACTTTTGTATGCATTTCCTTTATTGTGCCCCAACTACTAAATTTAAAGATTTCATGAATTTACTAAAAACTTCGTTTGATTGTTGAACATTCAATTTTTTTATTTATTTGTGATAATACTGTTTGTATATCGTTTGAAAACAATAAAGGGAAATATTCCAAAAACATTTATAAATTTGTCCTTGAATAACTTATCATTTTCTCGCCTTTGTGTAACAGTAGGAAATCAATTAATTTTTGAGTAACTTTATATAGTTTCAGCCTTGATGTAAAATGATCCGACTAATTTGTAACATAGTTGTTGTTTATTTTGTTGTTTTTCTTTTAATTTTGCTTTTGGTTATTTTTTATTTTAGTCTATTTTGTATTAATAAATTGTAAACAAATGTTGAGAAAATTCTCTTATAGGTTATTTCTTGGAAATTAAAACCTTCTGTTGGTTTATTTCCATTCAATATTTAGTATAATTAGCCATTACAAATGACTACTAATGTTTTTCTAGAAAAAAAAACCGTTCTGGTGGCTGAAATAAATCTGTATTATATTAAATTTCGAAAAATCTATATAATACATTTGTAATATAATTTAATTTATTATATTTTTTCAATATTTATGCTGGTGCTAACGTAATATATTCATAATAAGCATATAGAAAAATTTTAAAATTATTTCTGAGAAGTAATCTATGCGGAATTTCGTTAAAATATTAATTCATCCATATTTATTTTTCAAAACAAAATAATATCAACTAAATAAATATTAAATTTTTTTAACTAGAAATCGATTTCTTTATTTTCTTTTTGTGTATATGGTAAGAAAAAAATTATTAGCAAGGAGTTAATTTCTAAATCGGTTCGATTGTTATATTTTTAAAGTTTGTTTACACCAAATAAAATACCTAATTGCTTTCTGAATATACATTGTTCATTTATCGTTTTATTTGCAGCCATATCCCTATTACCATTTGTTACATATTTTGACAAGAAACTCCCGGCACCGTATATAGATAATAGTAGGCTCACTCTAAGCTCCTCCCAACTCAATGTCTCACTCGGTCTCCGATGCTAGTCTTTTCTGGTATCCTGAAGCTCCCAATCCAGCGATAGACAGATACCGTGTTTCATTTATAGTTAGAAAGTACGAGGAATTACTAGAATACCGGCTGCAATGTGTTTGCGGTGAATTATTTAATTATTATAAAATATGCTTATTTAATCATTTTGTAGCAATACTTTTTTAGATATTTTAACACCAATAATATGTAGAAGTATAGTATTGTCACTTTTAAACTTATTTTTGAAAAAAATTTGTACGTATGGTTGCCTATACCAAAATCGTTCATTAATAGGGGTGATTCATTATTGATTTGGTGTACATTTATACACACGGTCGAAGTTAAATTTTAAAAGGCAGTCCAATCAAGATTGGCAACACAGTAATTGTGTATTTACAGATAGCCTAAGTTCTAGTAATCACGGTTTTCAAATTAAAGTTTTGGGGGACGTTTGAATACACCGCAAACTTTTCAACGGATAAAGTTGCAGGGAGGGTAGGTACGTTTGTATTGAGTTATATTTTAAATCATTAATACCGACTTATTTTCTCTTTGATCTGTAATGAAAACAAAAAATTGAATAACATAACCTCTTCCATAATATCTCTGATTATATAAGAATATTACCTCAGAAATGATGGCAGTTAAGTTAAATAGAAAAACAAAGTTTTAAACTTAAAATTAAACAAATAAAGTACGCATTTACGGTAATTACGTTGACTTGCATGTAATACAAAAACAATGTAAAACGAATTATTTTACTCGTTGCGACAGTTACAATTTTTCCGCCAGAGGTCTCATTGAATTCTACTTCGCCCAATTAATGCATGATTTACATTAATCAACGATTTTTCTATAGGCAACCCAACGCACATCTTATACATTATATTATTTATAATGACAGTTTCCTGAGGAGCTGGTAAACATACAACACGGCTGCACCCACCACGTCAAATTTAGTAGTTGAGGTGCGCATGCGTCCAAGCAGCCTTTAACCCTCTATTCGATGTGAATGTGAGCTGATTAGCGCAGTTGGTAGCACAGACCAAATACAACCAAGTTGGTAGGGTATTTATCTTACAACTCAGAGGTCGTAGGTTCGAAACCCGGTTAGGTGCTGGGTTTTTTTGTTTTTTTCTTAGTTTTTTATTTCTTATTTCCTAATATTTCTATACATAGTTACACTTTGATCAACTGGGTTTTTTTGTTTTTTTTTATTTTTTATTTTCTGATATTTCTATACATAGTTACACCACAGTATACCAAAACAACCAGTAGTGCATCTCAACTCAACTTCGCGCATCGGTTGTACGCAGTTCACCATTTCGGTTTAGAAACCTCTCAAGTTCAGCAAGGACGGCGTATATTCTACTTCGGTTTAGGGACAGTTAAGTTTGGTTTAGTAATAAAGAAAGAAAGAAAGAAATTTATTGATCCTTACAAAAAAGTATACAATGTTATGCCAGTTACTTCTATAAATAAACAAACACAACATGTTCAGACACGTCATTACACACTATAAGTTTAAAATTAATTTACATAAATCCAACATGATTACATTTATTTTACAATTAAAATGGAATTTTATTTATTCAATTGAAGATCTGGGCCATTCAAAATCGAATACCTCCTCAATCTCATACATGCCTGCCCTACAAGCGCCTGTTTTACTATAAATTTTAATTTCTTGAGAGTAAAATTTTTCCATAATACTGGAAGAGTACCTATTATACCTATATTTCACTGTAATAGAATTCTGTTAGTCTAATCAGGTTTTTGTATTATAGTTGTGTATCATTGATTCAGTGGTATACGTCTTTAATATGGTTATTTTCATGCACAAAAATAATACTTCCAAAATGTATAAACAAGGTATTGGGAGAATCTCTAATTTAATAAAAATAGGCCTTGCATGATCTCTAACATTATAATAATGATAAGTTGATTATTTGGCGTCATATTTAATGAAATGTAATCTTAATTTGTAATTAAATATTATTGGATTATGAAATTTAACTAGGTATTTAACAAAAATCAATAAGTATATCCTTTGTTTTATTACAATTTGTTTTGCTATTGTTGCCGATTCTATATTCTCTAGAGTTTTTTCCTTGTAATATGTTCAAATTGTTTATTATATAATATTCACAACACTAATCTACTCAATAACATTTTCTTCGAAACATAATTTAACAACTGAATTATACTAATCCTTCCCTGTCCAAAAAGTAGAACTGTTAGTTAATACGGACCTCGTATCTAAACCCGAATGGCCGATTCAAGGCCAAATAAAATTATTGCGCACAAGCGATGCGCGAAGTTGAGATGCACTCACAGAACTAAAAGGTTTTTAGTTCTGTGGATGCACTACTGGTTGTTTTGGTATACTGTGGTTACACTTTGATCAACCGGGTTTGTGCCTCGGTTTTCTTGTTTTTTTTAGTTTTATATTTCTGATATTTACATATTTACTACTAAATTTGGCAAGTCTTGAGTCATGCGCAGTTGAAGGAGCCGTGTTGTATGTTTACCCGCTCCTGTTGTGTAGGTAACCAAACATGCATTTCAGTGTCATTATTTTTGACAGTACTTATGAAACAAATATTTTTATTTTTTAAATATTGAGAAAAACGAATAAAACTAATACAGTCGACGGAAAAGCTTTGTAAAGTATTAAAAGGGCAATTAACAATCTCGAACATTTTATCGATTGTTAATGGCACTCATTAATACACTTCTTGATTCAATAACTATTATCGTTACCCATCCAAAAGAGTAGAGCGCACACGAGTTGCAACACGTCACATTAACAGATCGGTATCAGTGACTTTACCAATCCACCTACCAAAAATCAGTTGTTGCGGATAAAGGAGAAGTTTCCACTTGAAAAATAAGTACACATAATAAAAATTCTCAATCAAAAATGTTTTTTATTAACATAAAATATATTCTAAATAAAATTAACTACAACAAACCTAACGGAATCGATTACAATTTGAAATTAATGCTGGTTGTTTTCCATTGTGGATTGTTCGTGTCTATAGGTTCTTGCATAGTAGATTCAATAAACGAGAGGTTCCAATCGTAATCTATTAATATTAATGTGTGTGTCCTACAAACAGTATATTTCAGTTCACTCTAACCATAAACATGTAAAAACAAATAATATCACACCAAAAACACTGTTAGGTACTGAATTGACTCAATAACACTTTTTGATTCATACAGAAATAGATTGGAATGGATTCGCATTGGTAATTTCAGGAAAAATATGTTATCGAAAAATTTGTATAAAATATCATGTCGTGTACATTGGCTCTTAGTGACAAGACAGACGCAGTGCGAATTTTCGAATTTTCATTGCTTTTTAATTTAATCTACAAATACAATTTATAGTTTTAAATGTGTAACGTGTAATTAATAAATTACAGAATTTATAATAAGAAAGAATAACCTAATAATTGAATTTGTATATTATATATCTCGGGTGTACATAAAAATGGTTCCCTTGTAAACCAGGATACAATTTATATACTCTCAATAGCACCACACCTCCTTTCTTTCGGCTGTTCTATTCCTCTGTGTTCAAGAGTATTGCTCCGGGTGTTTTTCTGTATTCTTCGTTCAATTAACAGAATTTATATTCTGCTTTCATCACTAGTTTGAGCTTTTTGATGTGCTATCCAAATGGCTGAATCCTCTCGGGATACCTGTCAAAAGTAGCAGACTTATCTAGGTTTAAACCAGCTTGAAAGGTTCTTGGAGTTTTTCCAAAAGGGAGCAGATAGAAAGAGAATGTAAAGCAGGTAATATATAAATAAGGAGTGGAGGGATATACGTTATGGATCCTTCAAGGTAGATATTGTGACAATAAAATTTACTATAAAACTTACCTAGTTCCATATCCAGGAGGATCTACCTTATAAAAAATGGCACTCAAAATTTCGTGAGCTAAAGGTTGTCGTCTTTGCAGCTCATCATCTGGTAAATGTCTGAAAAAAAAGTGCTTAATTATAATTGAAAGTTGTGTCGAATTTGTCAACAATTTCCTAGAAAACATTTAGGTCTTAAAAAATCTATTTTGCTTCTACTCCTATAAGAAGTTTGTACTTTCCTTCTTGGGAACTTGTCAGAAACTCTATTAGCCAGGAAATTTAGTCTTAATCTGGTCATCCAGTATTCTTTTTAAGTGCTAAATCATATTCTCTGAGACGGTTGTCTTGGTTTAATAGAAAGATTATGAAAAGCTTTCTAAAGTTGATTTTAATACACAATGCAGTCAAAGTTCAGAAAAAGTTGATTTGTCCTCAACAATTCACTCTTTATCAATCCCAATTGAAGTTGAGTGGATTTTTTTAACATTTTTCATTAAGACATTGTCACGAATCAGTTTGTGGAGAGCTTGATGTTCTGTGAGAACTTACTAGGCACTGTGGAGAGGAAATAATACAATCATTACGGCTACTGAAAATCATCCCAGTCAAACCAGTAACCTGTATAAGTGTATAGAAAGCTTCTGGAATGGAAGTAGATAATATGGGAAATGAAAATGTATTTAAGTGTCCGGACTGTTGAGCACAACCCAAACGAATTAATGATTTAAGAATTGATCTTACTTAAATGGTATAAAGATCACAAGAAGGAAGTCTAATAATTTATATTTGTTTTAATTAAACCAATATAAAACATAAGTAAATCTTAAAACTAATATTTAAACGAAAGATATCATAGAGCATACATTAAGCAATATTTATTAAACTAATATCTTACGTAACTATAGATCAAACATCAATTAATAGACAAAGCATGTAAGTAGCATTGAGCACTAACTGAATCTTCGAATAAACTTTTGGTAAAGGCACATTATCCAATAATTTTGATGAAAGCAGAAGTTTTGGACAGTTCTATTCGATCTAGTGATGGAAAGTATAGGAAGAAATAGCTTAATGGATCCAAAAGCAATAATATATTATAAAAAACACCAAGTGATGGCCTATGCAGACGACAATGCAATAATAAAAGTTATGAGACAAAAAAAATCTATATTCAATGTGTCTTAATCACTTTATAACCTAGATACAGTGTTTTATCAATTTGGGCTATTTTTTTAGGACCTAATAAATTCAGATTTACCCTGTATATTATTTCAAGATTTTCTACACATGACAACCATTGAACCATTACCTTGAAATTCCATCAAAGTATCATCAAAAAGATGATCCAGGTCTGGCTTAACAAAAAATTTCAACATTTTTTTAATTGCTTATTATTAATTTTAGCTTTTTCCTTATTTAAGAACCATACTATCTCGGAAGTAAAGTTTGGATATTAAATTCGATGGTTGGACATGACCTAAGCAAAAATGGATGCATGCTGTTAAAGAAGTAAAAAAGTGAAAGCTATATTAAAGTCTTTAAGTATAAAGTATAATGTAAATCATACCTAGTTTCATCTTTAAGCAGTTTGAATAATTCGGCTTGTAAGTCTTCTTTAGAAAGATTTCTTTTTATAATTTCTTCAAATGCCTGCCTTCCTTTTGTAACTTTTGTTAGAGGAGTAAATATAGGAGAGTTTCCAAACCCTAAATTGTGCTTACCAATGTAACTAGAATTCACGTTCGGAACATTTCCATGATGATAAATTACTGAATTTTCTTGACTAAAAAATAATAAAAGAGATTAAACATGATAAAAGTAAAATGAACTATTTTAATTGAGAAAAACTTGGAGAATTTTAACTAAAGCCAAAAACTGATTTAGAGAAATGTTATAATTTGTTTGATTTTAATATATTGTCTATCATTTGTATTCTTACATTTTCAGACCCTGTATATTTTACATATTAATGAATTCCTCAATGCCTTGAGTGTGAATCTACACAGATATTACTCAACATTCTCTTTCTTGATGATGTCATACAGGGTCTGGCAACCTTTACTGTGTAAAATTTAAAGAATTATTTGAAAGATGAATTAAAATTATTTTTATGCATACAGGGTTGTCCATTAGTAAACTAGGTAAATGACTTTGATCAAATGGAATGCTATGATTTAAAAACATTCTTAGTTCCGACATAATCAGTACCTACTATAACCCCAACTTATAAAACTCCAAATACCTCGAAGAAAACATTTTTACAAAAATATTTGAAATTGTATATCCTTTCTATTAAAATCGCACCGTTTTCAGATTTATCGCTGAAGCTTTAAAATTACCAATATACAGACAAACAAACTAATAGACCACCCTGTATACAGAGGTTTGCCGGACCCTGTAGTTGTGTTGACCTCCATAATATATGTGGTCTGTCTTGACCTATGATTCCAAATATTATTAGCTCGATAATAAATTTGACTACAATCATGTGACATAAATTTATTTTTCAATGCAAAAGGTAATTGAAGATTACAAATTTATAGCTAAATGGATGTACTTAAGTGTTTAAAACCAACGAAAATTAAATAATTCATTTAAAATTTAATTAATAAAACTGAAAAACACTATAAAAGTTGCATGATATATAGAGTGGTCGAGATTTCATGCCAGAAATTATTATAAAACAAATTTTTTCATCTGTCAATAAATTTAAGGCTTGATGCCTTTCCTTGACTTTCAAACCTTAGGGTATTAGTATTTGTTCAACCTCTTCATTGCAGAAAATGATAAATTCCTTTTAACCCACCCAAAAGCTGGTATATAGACAGTGACTACCAGTGTAGACACGGAAATGGTTGTCTTTGGAACAATATAATATAAAATGTGTTTTATTACAAATTGTCCTGTGCCTGTTCATGCTAGATACATATTTCCACCTCTAACTGTAGTAAAACATTCACAGTAATAAAAATTCAGCTTCTTAACAAAGCCAATAAGCTTATTTGGGGAATATTTCATGTCTGAAAGCAAAAGAGAGGGACCCTGCCAAACATTGATGGGGGAGGCACAAATTATATGCTCTGGAGAATTTTTTTTCAATTGATTTTATTTGATATGCGGGAAGGACTAGCTAACAACTATTTAAATTTGTTCGTAAGACAGTATTTAATAAAAATCTTGTCATTTACTTTATTAAACTTCTTCCCACACCTGACATAATAATATACAATTACCTTTATTTACATTGGAGTTGAATAGAAATGATAAACCTTAATTAAAAACCAAATACTAAATTAATTACACAAGAAGTTGTAATTGAAATTTGGCGTGTGTAAATCTGTTTTGTAAAATAATATCATTGCAAAACCTATTTTAAACTACCTTATGCCAGAACAATAAATTTCTGATATCAATCTTGTAACATAATGTATGAATGTATTTATTATAAAAAATTTAAAATGCCAAAATATAATTTGTTTTCTTTTAACCATGATAATTTTATTATCATTTATGTTAAAATATTCCTTTTCAATTAACATCATGTATAGAATCGAGTATAGAATATTAAAAAAATTACCAGAGCTCGACTGAAACAAAATTATATCCATTATAAATGCTCTTCTCTAACATTTCAGAATATTCAGGAAAGCTTTTATTACTTAGTAAATAGTCTAAGATGATTCGTCCTCTGCTTTTAGGATTTTCGGATAATGATCCAGTAACATTTAAAATTATACCAATACAATGTTTCTTACTTTTACCATTTTCTTGTTCTTTTGATCTAAAAGCTAACCAAGTTCCTCCTTCTCTACCATGTTCCATGTCTTTACCTAACAATTACACCATTAGCATTCATCAGCACTTTACAAAGAATATAGAAGCGAAGTATTTCCAAAAAGTAATTTTATTTCAATACTTACCTCCAACAATATCATCTTTATCAATGTGTACTGGTAAAGAAGGTCTTTTAAAGGATTCATCTCGATTTGTAGCCAGTACAAGTCTGTAAGCACCTTTTTCAGGATTTGGATCTACATTTACAAATAAAATACACATCTTTATTCTTTTGAGTTGCTTGTAAACTGAAACTTTGCATCTTTAGCTTGAATATTTTACTAGCTATCTTGATAATCTTAAAAGGTAATACAAATATCCAGATAACAATTGAAAAATATTTTACAAATAATAATTTAATTGAATAGAAGTTGATGTATGTTATCTCTGGTTGATGTGCTTATGGTTAAAATAAACGAATTAACAAAGTAGGTATTTATATGCAAGGTCAGAAGTTAACCTTAGAGGAACCAGTATGATTTTTCTGAGATTCCCAGGGTCAAACTCTAGACATATTGGAATTCCTATTTCGTGGTATTTTAATGTTAGTTTAACCATCTACACGGCAAACATGAACAGTACAACAAATTTTTTTGATGAATGTTTTTGTGATAAAAATGGAAATATGTAATCAACTGTTAACTGATGGTAAAGTATTGTTGTTGAAATAATTTAATAAAAATTAATACCTGCTCAATTATCAACTGTATACATTATTCTTAGATATTTTGGCACTTCCACAGTATTCAACTATTTCATACTATTATTAAAAATACAATTTTTTTTATTTGATACTATTTTAAAGTAATTTATTAAACATTGATTAGAGCTCGTATTTGCTTATCCGAAGATCAAAGATCAAACTATATATAAACATAGTATTTATTTTGTTATGAGGTATAATATTTAACAAAGTGGAAACAAAAACTTATAGGTTATTATAGACAGGAAGACAGGCATGAATTCGCGACGTGATATTTATCTTTATCAAAAGTTCAGTTTTTGGCGATTATTAAGATTATAGGTATTTGTAGAAACCATTGTCTTGCAGACAATGTAGAAATGTAGACAAAAAAATAAATTGTATATGAAATTACAAGTTACAGCTATACTCTGAAAATTTGAATTTATATAAAAAACACAGATATACTTCTGTAACCCACTCACGATGTTCCAACGATGGCAAGGATAACAAGAATATAATCCAAATTAATTATTATTATAATGTAAGATAAATTAAGAAATTTCTTCAATCGAAATATTTTAACATAAATTGATATCTAGATTAAAATATTACATGTGAAAACGTTTTTCTGGAGTTGCAGTAAACGTTATTAATTTTTCAAAATTACCCGCTGTAAATACTTTAAGCGAAGAAAATAGAATACAGGGCTAAGTTCGAGAACATCGCATTAGTATGAAATTCACTTATTTTTATGTCCGAGAACTCTCAAGCGTCTTCTTATTGTGTACTCCCCCACAGTCCGAGAACTCCTTAGAGCGACACTCGAGCGTCGCTCAAATTACACCAGTCCCGACTCGGTTAGAAATCGCACCTGTCAGTTTGGTTTGAATATTTTGTGGTTAGAATTTAGATTGGTATGTAGTATGAGTATCAATGTATATTAAATTTTTAATTTAAAAATTAATTAATTTCTTTCTATTCAAATTTAAAATATTATTAAGCTTATTTGTGGTAGATTGCGTGCCTAAAGGGTTTTTAAAATGTTTCTGTTTTTTTCTGTTTCTTGGCGCCAGATTCATTAATGTTAGACCTAGGCTAGTTATAAATATTCTAAAATTCATCTGAAAATCCTTAAAAGTATAGCTGGGAATAACTCTTTCAAAGTAATCTTTACACCTTGGATGTGTTCTTTCCGCGGTTGCAACTTTGACTCAATTTCGAATATTAAGGAGATTTTCATTTCATTATCCGACTCGCTGTCTGAGTCGGAATGTACCTATCCCTTCAAGCAACTGTTTTCCCAATGTAAGCGCAATCAATGCGTCACGTTTTTTATTCATATTATCTACTCCACATTTAAAATAGAAAAACTTAAAAGTTGAACAATAATATTTAAAAAAGTATGGTTATAGTTAACAACCACAAGAAGGTAAATCCGTTCGAGAACTTATTCGATGGAGCGTCGCACTACGATCGCCCTTTACCCCCACCAATCAAGTGCAAAATTTCAACCAGTGTGACGTTCTCGAACTCACCCCTGTTGTATAAACTATAGACAATGGTTGTATTATTTGTTTTAAGCAAGATTTCTAGATCTTCATCAGTTAATAACCTTCGGAGGACATCCTTTATACCGGAAATACAAAATTCTGCTTATTGTATGTTAATTATTAATTAACGTTTTAGTTTTCTTAATTTTTACCGTAGGTATCTACATACAATTTTGCTATTATTAAATCTGGTAGGTAGGTACGACGATAAAAAGTTCTGATATTTGTTTGTCACATTTGCATTTTTTATGAGTTCCTATAATTCTAAAATGGTGATATCATTTTATTATTTTTTTAATGCGTATTTGTAGTATGTTGAATCTGCACAATAAGCATCGTTCAACTGAAGGTGAGTTTATGTTGAAAATAGAGTAAATAGACGATCTAGGTATTTAATGGATAGCATTAATAGTTATTTAACCAACAAGAAGTGTATTAATGAGGGCCATTAACAATCGAGATAGGTAATTTAACGCACGAGCAGAGCGAGTGCGTTAATGTTCGAAATTGTTAATTGCCGTTTTAATACTCGTGTTAATTACAAAGCTTCTCCGTCGACTGTATAAGTTGTATTTGTTTTTCTCAATATTTAAAAACTAAAAATATTTAGGTATTTGTTTTCATAGGAAAGAAGTACTGTCAAAAATAGATAATATCATTGACATGTATGTTTGGTTGCCTACACGGTACACCTGTATAAAAATCGTTGATTAATTAAATCATGCATTAATAGGGGTCATTAATGTATGATTTTATCTGAGAACGTTAATAGAAATAGCATATCACGGTCGACAGAAATATAACCAAGGCACTTAGTAATTTTGATTTAGATCAATCACAAATAATTACATTTAAGGCTGATCTACAAAGACGAGCATTCGTATCATATTTATCACCCCGGAAATCCACCAACGATTAAAAACGCTTCCTCAAATTCACGTGTTTTATCTATGGTTTTATCTTCCTCGTACTGCACTGGTTTTATCTCATTTTAGGAATAACCATTTGGCATGTTTCCCATTTCTCATCATTCTCTTATCTTTGTAGTGTTTTTATCGATTTTAACCTACATTCATAATAATTTACAGCATTCAATAAAATATGTTTCATACAGGTTAAATTTAATACTGACACACGATTATGGGGAGAAAAATAAACCTCGAGTCTGGTATGTTTTAGTTTAAATTCACCACAAATTATGTGGTAGCTCATACTTTTGTATTTACCATATATTATTAATTTGAATATCCATTTTGACAATGTTATTCTGTTTGTAGTACAACCCGAAAAATTACAAATCCAATTATCACATTTTAAACAAAAGTCAAATTGGGACTGTGGAATATCATGTATACTGATGGTATTGCCGAAAAAGAAGAGGGAAGAGTTTTTAAGCAATTTTTCACAAATATGTAAAAGTGAAGGCTTCAATAAGAGGTGAGATCTGTCACAACAAAAGATTAAAAGTTTTCTTGTTGTCTTTGATTATAATATAAATAGATCATTGTTTGATAGTTTGACTGTTAATCTAAACAGGTAGTTAGTTTAGGCGCATGCGTTATTTTAACCGATATAAATTTGATACAAATCAGTGGCGTATTAAACAAGGCAAGCGCCAGAAGTCCGCGATATTTTCGCTCCTCACGGTATCCAGTTTTTTTTTTACATACCTCCATGCATAAGCGACATCAGATGGACAAAATTCCGTGAAAGATGAGAACGAAAGGCTATAGGCATAGAGTAATATATGGCTCATATTTGTGTTGTATTTGTTATTTGATCTATACCTACAAGACGCCGCGCCATCCTGTTATGCCCACGCATGGGCTTCAGGGGCTTGTAAGATAATACCAGAGCAAAAAACAACCTTACATATCTTCAGTAACGCGCTACTAAAAGTAACCAAACATATCAATGTAACCTTCATTTTTCTTTCTTGTTTTATTAGAACTTTCTATTAGTTTCTTTATTGCCATTTTAGAATCTCGTTACGTTACTTTTAAACTATGGAGGGTAGAGACGTACCCTCCATATTTTAAACTTAAAGTAATGCCGAACTAAAAAAGTAGCGCATTTTCGGTAACGAATATACCCAGCTCTGGATAATACATATACGCACGTTATTTTTGAAATTATTGTAATAGTAGTTGTTATCTTGAATCTTGAATCTTGATATTTATATATTATTATTTTAGTACATGGACTATAGATCTCTGTTATTTATTGAAAAAATTCGATGTGCCACATATTTTTTATACGATAACTTTAGGAGTCCATGAGGGTTATAGAGAAAATAGTTTTTATCATACAGTTTTAAATAAGGTTCGTATATTTCTGATATATATTAACTTGAAGTATGGTTTATTTACGATAAAAAGACGACGACGTCGCAAAACAAAATTTTGTGACGTTGCCAAACTGTAGTTTTTTTCTTTACTTTGAGAAAACTAAATATGTCACTCTGACAGTCTTCCTTTTTATTGGCCTGTGCCTCGTAATGGATGAAACCTTTGTTTATAGTTATTCAACCAAAAAGTGTATTAAATGAGGGCCATTAACAATCGAGATAGGTAATGTTCGAGATTGTTAATTGCCCTTTTAATACTCGTATTAGTTACAAAGCTTTTCCGCCGGCTGTATAAGTTCTCTATTCGTTTTTCTCAATATTTAAAAAATGAAAATATTTATTTGTCATTTTCAAAAATGAATAATGTCACTGAAATGTATGTTTGGTTGCTCATCCTACAGGTAATTAAATACATAATACATAAGATGTGCGTTGGGTTGCCTACAGAGAAGTCGTCGATTAATGTAAAGTAAATAATGCATTACTACAAGTCAATTTTGAGAACGTTAATAGCGTATGTTAATACAAGGTCGACGGAAAAATATGTAACATTAATAAAAATGAATATAAATAGCACAGAGTACACCATCTAGATGGTGCTAAAATGTACTTGGCAGGTCTTGCGTAGTGAGTTTCCGGATTTTCATTACATAAAAACATTATTTCAATTTTAGGATGAATGTAGGATTAATGCCAGGTTTAAAGATGCTGAAAAAGTAGGATTATCTGTACGAAAGAAATCTGTGTCTATATTGGAAATAATAAGACATCTTACAAATGGACCTGTGATAGTATTAACTAATGCAAAAATTCTTAGCTGTGATACTTGCAAGTATAATAAAATCTCCAGTGAATTTAGGAAATGTATTCCATGGCCAGCTCCGTACCAAGGACATTATGTAGTTGTGTGTGGATTTGATGTTCATAACAAAAAACTTTTTTATAGGAATCCATCATTCAGTGATCGTGAGTATTCCAGTAATGGAACAAAATTATTGTTAGCTTTAATCAACTCCCACAAGTTTTTGTTTATATACCTACCCATTAATTTTTTTTGCTTATCTACAATTTAATGTTTCAGACGTCTGTGTTATACCAATGGAGATATTTGATTTGGCTCGCAAAAGCTATGGGACTGACGAAGACATTATTTTCACGTATACATAAGAATTTATAAAATCGTGTAAAATAAAAAAAATCTTACTGCCGACGATTGTGCCCTGTATTTTTTACGTATACTTGTATTTTTACTTTGATAGTTCTTTTGTACTTTTAATCTAAGCTATTTGTAAAAAAGTAATTTGTTCAAAGATAACTTAATAAAAAAGTAATATTTGCTTTGTCAATAATTTCATAAAATAATAATAGATTATCAAAGTAATCGACGTAGATCTTTTTGTTATATACCTAATATACTCTAAAACAATGGATGAGTAGACGCGTTACAAAGTTTAAAATTTAACTTTTCTTAAGAGTGACGTTTCAATCCTGTTTCTCCATCGTGAAACAGTGTGTTCCCATGTTTTCAACATATTAATGCTTCTAAATACTAAATATACTCTCCATATTTACTTGGCTTCTCGTTTTCTTTGGACGTTACAATTTATTACAGATTTAGGGGAGTCGGTTCTCAACACAAATATTGTCCTTCTCACATAATATTCTGCACGCCACTGTGATTGCTTTTGCTTCACAGTAGGTTTTCTGTGACTTCACACCGGCGGTGGCAGGTTTGATCATGGCCACCTAGAATACAGGCCGGAATGCTGAAATTTGGCAACAGTGAATAGTGGGCCGATCAAGTTGGACTTTTATCATTGCGAGACCGTGAATTCAGTAGATAAAAGTTAAATTTTCGTTTATAGTGCGCGTGTGTTTATAATTTGTGATATGTAATAGGTGATCTGAAGTGTGTAATAGTGTGTACAATCTTTTTAAATAAAGTTTATGAACTTGGTGCTCGTTATTTCGCAGTTAACAGACTGACAACTTCAACATAAGACTTCTGATGGTGTTAAGTTTTAGAGGTAAGATATTTGATAATATATATAAAATAAAAAGATTTTAGCATCAGTATAATTTGTAAACATACTCTCTGTTCTGTGGACTCATATAAAATATAAGGCTTAACATGGTAATTGTATCAAATAAAGTATGGTTAGAAATTTTCTAAAACTCATTGAAAATGCTTAGAGATGACTTGAACCAAGACTATTTTTTATATTATTATCCAATTTGTGATTCTTGTTAAGCCATCCCACATTGGACTCACCTAAATGAAGTATATTTATAAATTAAGCCAATAAGGTTAATTACTTATGTACTATTAAGTATTTTATTTTGTTGTAGATGCCTGTGAAATGTTTGGTACCAAGTTTTACTTCCAGTTATGCTCCCAACAGTGAAGGATATATTACAGTATTCAAGTTTCCACAAAGTAATGAGGTGAAGAACAAATGGTTGAGAAGTATCCCACATGCAAACTGGGAAGTGGGAATCAAACATCAAATTTCATTGACTGAAGTGTACAAGGATAAGGATGATGATAGATATTTACAAGGAAAAGACCTGTATTAAGGGAAAACCTAATACCACAAATATTTCCCAGTCTCCCAAAATATCTTTCAGTGAAGAAGAATCCAGCAGCAAGAAGTAATCCTGGAATACGAAGAAGGGTACTAGATAGACAACAGGAACAACAAGAGGAATTGTTGAACAGTGATGTGATAGTGAATGTTTTAAATTTGTGTGAACAGTTTAAATCTAAATTGAGTGTTCATTTAGAGAAGTGACAGTGTCATCAACAAACAAACTGTATATATTTATATCTGATCGGATTTGACAATGATGAACCAGATGTAGTATAAAAATATTTGAATCAATGATAATCGAGGACATCGAGGTAAGAATAGAGCAAAATTTATTGCATAAAAATGCACAATATGGACAAATTCAATTCAATATTAATAATCTTGTGCTGTTAAATATTCGTAAAGAAGATGAACAAGTAACCACACATGAATTTGTAGATATTCTTTATGATATTAGTTTACTAATAACATCTCGACAAGTATCAAATTTAGTAGTTCAGTTTAGAGCTGGTTATGTAAGTCTCAAAGTTTCTAGAAAATTAGAATGTCTAAATTGTATAAATTTAAGATAAATTACAAGCTAATAAGAAACATATAAATAATAATCATGAAACAAAATGTAAAAAAAGAAAAATTCTTAATTACAATAGTTCTGTACATTCTATCTAGTTTAATGATTTTAAATACCCACTATTTATATTACTTCTCAAGAATTCTGTTGTACCCATATTATTGTATGTAGTTCAGTTTGTATTAATAAAGGTTTATTAAGAAATAAAAGGCGAAGAAATAATTATTTTAAGGTGGTGTCTGGTCAGCTGTAGGGGAAGGTAGAGGCTGATTTTCTTCATATTTTATATTCTTATCAATAAATTACCTTTTGCATTTTTATTTTATTTAGTCTACCTATAAATATTTCGATTTTTATTCGTTGAAAATGTTCTATAGCTTGGTTTATTTCATATTTCTCACCATTGTAGTAGGCCTACAAGTCGTTCTCATCGGCCCACTATTTGACAGGTGCGCCACGTTGCCACATCTAGGATTCCGGCCTTGTATTCTAGGTGGCCATGGGTTTGATGTTGATTGTTGTGAAAGCAAGTAAGCTGTTGACTTGTTGAGTGTTAACTGAGACAACATGCTGATCTCTGTTATCAGCAATAGAGAAATAAAAAATAATAATTATTATAGAGAATGAGTATCAACAGTATCAGTAGCGAGTCACCGAATCGATTAGAATCGAACTAAGTTGATACTATTCGAGTAGAAAATTGAGCTGAACGCATAGAGTAATGTTCAACGTATCACTCTAGTTACGCCCACAGATATAAACGCCCACCTCGTGCTGAATTTTGTATCACCATCACTTCACTACTGTAGAGAATTTCTCTACAGCGTCATACATTCTATGATACATCTGTCCAATCTGTCTGTCAGATCATGGTCAGATCAGAGCGACAGTCAACAGTGTAGTCAACGTGACAAATGAACTTTACTTCGACTTTGTTTTAAATTTTAGTGCTTAAAAGTTATTTAAAATGAATTAATTGTATTATTGGTTGAGTCAATATAAAAATATATCATTCTCCTATTAGTTGTTATAAATATATTGTAATCAACAGTTGGCAATCCAATCTTTATAGGTGAGTCTTTTTAAACAATCACTGTTCCATTTGTTTTATTTAATTCAATTAATTAGCAATTTTCATACATTTAATTATATATCTATGTATAACAACAATGATCATTACACTTTTCTAATTAGTACTTCTAATTTCTACTTGTCAGTTAAACAGTGTTATTTTTAGCCTTAAATAAGATCATATAATAAAGTAAATGGCATTAAATGCATTCTGTTTCAAAAATATTCAAAATATAAATTACTTTTTAAAGAAAAGTGAATGTCATGGTTAAATTGTTTTTCTATGGTAATCTATTGATAATAATTACCATGTATTTATATGAATATGAATAAATTTCTCAATTCAACCTTTACAAAATTATAAGGTATAATATTAGTACACTTTACAAGAAATAAAAGAGGGCTCCTTATAAATACTGTTAAAAATGAATGTATATTATATCTGGTTGCCTGTAAAATGATTTTATTTCTTGATATCTTTTGGGATCCCCTTTTGATATGTAAAACTGCAACCGTTTTAGTAATATATAAAGCATTAAACCTTAAGCCCTGGATAAGATCTAACTTGGAGGTAGAATAGAATTGTTGCAATTAGAACTACCAATATAATAGATGACTTGTTCTAATTGTAGTTAAGTGCATATTATACCTCTTGTTTTATTCTGATTGATCCATATTATATATACAGTAAACAAGAACTTGAATTTATGCATATATTTGGGGTTTTCCCAATTTTTAAATATTTTTGAGTTGAACATAAGCTCTGATTGAATAAATTCTTTAAATAGCTATACAGTATTTTGATACCCACATTGAAATCAAGCTAAACCATTTTCTGTTTTACTTGAAATAAGTATAAGAATATGATTTTTTAGCAGAAGAACACAAGTAGTTAGGAACATACTTACCCATACCCACATTAAATACTAGTTGTTAGCAGGAAGACTTACACAAGTAGTGTGGGTTATATATGGGTTATAGACTATTTTTAAATTTTATTAAACAAACTAATTATTACTTTCTAAAATGAAACAAACTGTTTAAAAAAGTGATATGAGTAGATTCCACAAAGGAAGGGCCCACACAGTAAATTCAATACAAACTAATGTTAATTTAATTATTCTGTCTTCTATTTCTCACATTTTCAAGAGTAAGAAAAGACAATATTTACACTCTGGTACTGGTTCTTTGTTGAGTGTAAGGACAAGGAGTGTGTGATAAAACAATGACTCGCACCACCTCTACTTTCTCTGCATGCCACATCTGTTTTATCTCAATTGCAAGGTCGGTGCATTTTGCAATTTTATCCTTGTGTTTGTCTAAAATATTGTTATTGGGTGCAGCAACATCCACTAGAACTTGGAGAACCGAGTTAGCTTTTTTATCCACATCTACAATATCAGACCAGTTATTCATCATCCATGTATGGGTGATATTTGACCTATTGTAGTATAGTCTAAAATCAGCATTCTCTAGAACTAAATGAGGCTGGTATTTGTAATAAGGCATGTAGGTGAAAATGTGTACACTAATCCAAATTTATTGACCAACTTCTGATGGAACATGTTGCAAATTTGATTGCTCTTGTGTAGGTAATCAATGTTAGCTATGGATGAACATACCAATGTAATATGTTGTATTATTTATTTTGTTTACTGACACCTTTTGCACTTGTCTGACATGATGTTTGTTGTTTGGATGTCATATGATTCCTTATTACTTGCCAAGAATTGGATATAATTGTTTATTGCTTGAAATAATGTGGTTAGTGTAAGGAATTTTTCTAATGGAATAATTTTGTTTGCCTAATGCCAACCATAAACAATTGCAATTATATTGGAAAAATATTATAATATAGCATTCTTATCATAAACAACTGCAATTATATTGGGAAAAAATAATTATAATAATGATAATATAACATTCTTATCTTTTATAAACATTTATAAGTGACTTAACAGTAAAGTAATATGGAAATAAGTGTTGACCCAATATAGGTAAATATTTACGACCTTACTAGGGATTCCAAATTTTTTTTATAAATAGGCAAATTTTAACTAATTGCAACTACCCCTATTTCTTATTGTTTGGATTTTACCAATAAAAAGCTAATACTATACAGGGTGATAAATTTTACATTTCATATAACTTAGAAAAGAACAGTTTTAGGAATAAATTTCAATTTTTCAGTAATTTCCAGGTACAATTTGTATTAGATTTGGTAGACGTAATTTTTCCATTTAGTTTCGAGACCCATTATTTTAAAACATATTTCAACTTTGTGTTTTTAATGAATCAACAAATAAAGTGTTTTACTTTATAGAATGGCTAAAAAAACCTATGAAAGTACTGACAGTTCTGGTGGAGGAGATGCTGGGCATACTGAAGAATCTAATGCTTCCACCTCTACCTACAGTCCAAATAAACCAATCAACGATTCTACTAACCAAACTTATTTTGCTGAACAGAAAATAAACATACCGGATATAGATGGGGTAAGTTATTTCTATTTTTATAAATGTAAAGTAGGTTTATACTTATAGTGAAATGATTGAAATATATTATTGAAGTGTAGCCATAAACAAACAATTATAGTTTATTTCAAAAACTACATAGAGTATTGGAATGCAGTAATCTCCAAACTAACAGGATATTCCAGAGTTGTACTCAAAATTGACAAAATATCTATATTATTTTGCTAATTGATAAATGTAGGTACATTATTTTTAACATAAAATAAATGGATGATTGGACAAAATGATATAAGGATTGAGGGGTCCAGCTTACTTACTTTTCGAAGTACGAGGTGTTAAAGTTATGAAAAATTGAATGTTTAGATTTAAATATAACATTAAAATGGATGAATAAATTGATTTGATATAAAGCAGATTGTTTTTAAATGTAAAAGGGCATATTTTTATGGAAAAAATATTTCAATTATTCATCCAGAGGTGTACATTTTGGAGAATATGTCACCTTTCCTCTCCAATTATTTAAATTTTCATAACTTTAATTTTATTTCACAAAGTTGGTGAAGCCCTCAATCCTTGTATCAATTTGTCCAATTTTACGAGAGGTATCTACATGCAAACGTTGTGAGTGTCCTTTGAAAACACCCTGTATATAAATAATATTTTGGAAAATCCTTGTCTATATCTTATAGCAAACAAATGTAGTACATACAAAATATTTTCAGTGTTCTCTAATCTTTATATATTCTTTGTAATAGGCTTAAAGACTTATCTCATCATGGATATTTACAACTTCCACTGTTTTGTAATTGGGTGTTTATACCTTATTAAACAGTAAATAAATGAATTTGTATAATTGTAATTTGGACAGAATTAAAATATTCTTCAATCAATCAAAATTTTAATTCCCAAAAACGTATTGATTTTAATAAATTTAATTTTATTACATTGAATTGCATTGTTAAAATAGATGAATCAGAATTTAAAAAAATAAACGTCGAATCGATAAACTGCGTCAATTCGACGAATGCGATAACTCCCTACTTAAAACGATGCTATGTTAATTTTTAATATCGTGATTTGGTTGAATATTTGAACATTGATATTAATACTTGTCTGCCAGACTTGGATACTTATTTTTTAATTGACTTGATTACCTTGATGCTTAATTTAAATTGTCACTAAATTGAATTTTGAAACTCTGTTGTCTTATCCATTTCTTGTGATATTTTTTAAGTGCGCAAAACTAAGCAAATATTGAATAGATAAGGCTTTTACTTGATGAAGATTCATACTAAACCATATAAAATCAGATTCCAACTACTCAAATCATCTATTAGCAAACCAACACACTTTCAATTCAAATTTTGAAATTTTGCATATAGAACCTAAATCCCTCAAATTAAATCTTTTAGAACAACTTGAGATAAATAAAAACAAATATTCCGACCAAATAGATATCAACAATTCTCCCTTATTAAATCTTAGTTAAAATAATAGAATGAAGGTTTAAACAAATTAAATTGTTTTATTTCATCATTAAGCAAATATTTCACAAACCTGAAACCAGCAGATGTTCAAGTAAGGAGGATTTCTGACTGGCCACTGTCAACTAATGACACCTCCTTACTATGAGACTAGTGGACATACCTCTATGCAGGACGTGTGAACAGGAAGATGAAACTGTCAGACACGTCTTATGCGAGTGTCCAGAGTTATCGTCAATAAGAGATTGTGTGTTCGGTGAGTCTTGACCTACATCTGCCGATATAAAGGGGATGTCTCCCAGTGACCTGTCCACCTTCCTAGGAAGGACAGAATGGACGATGACCTGGGAGGACAATTCCTCGGAGGATGTACAATGGGTCACATGTGGCATAAGTGCTGTGATCCTACACTCACCCTCCCTACTCTACAGATACAGAAGCAGGGAGGAAAATTTTTAACGAACCATCTGATGTGCTTTCCACACGAACCTACGCTGTTTCATGAGTTACATTTACAATAATTAAAGTATTACAATTTGGAATAATTTGATCATTCCAAGCTAGTTGAACGGAGTTTTTGGATTTAGTTTCAATGACCATGATTGGGAGTGATAGTGAAGCTAATAATTTGCTGTAAATATGTATTTATTTTAATCAAAATTTCACTGGCTGGCTTCCTTGTACATAAAGGCCTATTAATACTCTACAACAACAATAAAAAGTGCCTTACGGACAATACTGAAGCACTGTGAACTGTATAAAAATTAATTATTTTCACCTAGACTTTATTTAATTCGCCCGCAATCTGCGACTAAACTAAAGTGATAAAAGTAAAACGTTTACTCCACTCCACATATCAACTTTTCAACATTGTAATTGTTTATAATTATTCTAATCAACACCATAATAATTGACCAACATAAAACGAATAAAATCAATACGGAAATAATCATTATCAAAATCAACAGTAAGTAACATTAACATGATAAATAAATTATCAATAAATTATGTTATTTCAATAAAAATTCTATCATTTCGCTATGAAAATAAATTATAATGTGTCCAAGAAGACACATTATCACTATTATAAGCTAAATAAACAGTAGTATGAAAAACGTGTGTTTTAATTTACTATTTTCTAATGTACACAAGGTTTCTTTTAAGTGAAATATTTTCAAACTTGTGTCAAAAGTTGATTTAAATTAGTACAAGGTGGACAAAAATACAAAAGTTGCCTTTTATTTTAATATCATATCTATCCACTTATACAGAGTGGGCCACAGAAAACATTCCACCCCGTCGTTTGTCAACACCATCTCTTCCACTTCACCAACCCCTTAACTTTAAATTTATGAGTTACTTTATTAACCCACTATGTACAGAGTGGTCTTTAAGTAATTGTACATAGAAGTACCTACAGTACAAGCTTCACTTGAAAATATTGCGATTTAAAACAATAGCTATTTGTGTATCAAGAGCAGAAAGTAGTACTTTGGCAATCTGTCGAGACTACCAAAGGACTTTCTGCTCGAAATATACACAAGATTTTTTCTACAACCACACCAAAATGAAATTAATTGCCATTGTTTGTACTTGGCAGTTTCCAGATTGCAGTTTCGTGTACCTATGTACGTAGGCAACACTTATTACATTAAACATCAACTTTGCAGTTGCTTTTTAAGGCACAAAAGAGAACTTTCGATAGTGGTCGTAGAAAAACTTACTTTAATAAAATGTTGATGGAGATTTTGGATATGAGAAATCATAATTTTGTACCTATTCCGGTGTGTATTTTGTAGAGCATAAAAAACAAATTCACAATATTGTTCATTATTGTGTATAAAGAACTATAGTAGATTGATTTCTTGTTGTAGAATAGCTTCAGCTTCAGAAAATTATGGGCATTTACTGGTCCAGGATTTTTGATGTCTATCGCTTACTTAGATCCGGGTAATATAGAAAGTGATTTGCAAAGTGGAACTGTTGCTCAGTATAAATTATTATGGCTGCTTCTGGGAGCTACTCTTTTAGGATTATTAATGCAAAGACTCAGTGCCAGATTAGGTGTAGTAACAGGTTTACATTTAGCGGAAATGTGTTACAGACAATATAGAAGAGTTCCACGGGTGATATTATGGATAATGATAGAAATTGCCATCATAGGAAGTGATATGCAAGAAGTTATTGGAACTGCTGTTGCTATATATCTTTTATCCAATAGAAGGTGAGTATAGATTAACTAAGACTAACTAAGTCTAGAGCATTGATTCCCAGAGTTGTCCAGGTGGACCCCCTGGGGTTACCTATCAATGTAGACAGATAATATTTTAACATATTGAAGTTGTCGAAAGGTGCATTTTAAATAAGATTCTACTCACTTTTTAAATTAGTTTTACAGTTTCTGGAAAGTAGAGATTCAGATTGAAAAGAAAACCTGATCAATATGAAACAAGACTTATTAATTAACATATTTGTTAAAAAAATTTAATGACATTAACTTGACAATTACAGGGGGACAGCCTCAATTTAATAGAAAAAAAATAGTGTAATTTCAGCTTTTTTATTAAGCAAATTATTAGTCAGCGCGAATTTTCAGTTTTTAAACTTGTCACAAGTACACTTAATGCTTTTATGAGGATATTTAGAAATAAGTGCATCATTTAATTGCCCTACATGATGGCTTGAAAATCAGATTTTAAGATATTCTGTTGATGTTAATACCACCATACCATCATAAATCCATTTGATGAAACAGAAGTGGAGAATGTGATTTTAGAAGTGAAGGTACTCTGGTACTTTTGGGAATATGGTAGAAATGTGGATGCACCGGGACCGGAATCAGAAAATTTTTTAAACTGGTCTATGAGAAAAAAAGTCTGGGAATCTCTGATCTAGAGGATAGTAATAGATCTAAAGGTGGATTCTTGCAAGCAAAAATTAAAACTGAGAAGATAAAATCATGTAATGGTAATGTAGATGTTCATGCAAGAAATTAAGATTTAAATTAAAGCTAAGAAAGATGGCCAACTATAGTCAAATGCAGTCCTATCATGCGGGTCATACGATTCAACATACTCACCGTTTTTGTTTTCTTTCATTGCGTTTAAGCATAACTAACAAATAAAATCCGTAAGATGAATAAGACAGACTTATGCAATTTTGACGGGAGAAGAAAGGATATGTATACTTTGGCAAGTTTATCTGAAACCGTGAAAGGAATGCAGTCGAAAACATTCGACTATGAAAAAACTGAAGTGCTAATAATGTAGTGATAATAATTAGAAAAGGGTCTTTTTATTATTAACAATATTAAAAATATGATTGAACGTTAATTTTATAATGTGTTTGTTTCCTTGGATTTATTCTATTAACATTATTTTTTCAATTTATGAATATTTAAAGATGAACACTTTTCCAAATTTGTTATGGGCTTTTTGAAGCTCTGGCAGCGTTGTACGAAAACCATAATGACCACATCCTCCGAATCACATAATTGGTGATTTGTATCGACCAGCTCACTTCTTATTGGCAAGCGCGTACGTGAGATCTTCCCTCTCACTTCGTCAATTGACTGATATTGATCTATCCAGTGGCGTTGGTATTGTCAGTTACCTTTGTATTTTCAGTTTTACTTGGTAAAATAGGTGCCGTACGCCATTTGTACGTTTGACAGATAGGCGCCATGTTTTTCCTCGCCTCTTACCGATGCCCCATAGCTTCATATAAACTTGCCAAACTATATTTAGTTTTCAGCAATTCTAAAAAGTCTTTCACCAGCGAAGTTTTTATTTAAATGTAAGTTATGTCACTTTGACAATTCAAAGTGACAATATGAATAATAAGAAGCAATTATCCGGTATTTTGCATCCTCAAACAAGAAAAAAATGGTACTTATCTGATAGATTATTGATACATATGGTTAGTGACCTTTGAACCCGCACGATAAGAGCGCTTTTGACTATATTAACTAAGAGATTAATTTCTTCTATGAATTCGATACAACGCATCCGTCAAGCCCTGATCACAGACTACATACTGGTGGTTTGTGTTATAGCTATTAACGTTATAGCAACTGAATTAGTTTTAGTTTTGTTGATGTTGCATGAATCCACTTCAAGTTATTGTTAATTCTGTCTTAATACATTTATTAAAGTTCAGCAACAGTTAAATAGTACATATACCTATAAATAGCAGTCTCTAATGAACACTGAAAAACACAAAGTGGCTAAGCTGTTTTATCTTATGAGGTATTGTTACAGAAAACAATAAAATTAGGAAAATTTTTATAAGATCTGCTATAAGAATTTCAATACAGGTTTTAGGGAATCTTGACAATACAAATGTGGTTCACTGAGACATATCGCCAAATGCACTATGTAAAATTTTTGAACCGCATACAGTACAGCTCTTTTAACTATTTATCTTTCTTCTTTTTTTTATAGCATACCTATATGGGGAGGAGTTTTAATAACTATAATAGATACTTTTACGTTTTTATTTCTCGATAAATACGGTCTAAGAAAACTCGAATCTTTCTTTGGACTTTTAATAACAATAATGGGTATAACATTCAGTTTTGAATACATCACATCGAAACCCGATGAGGCAGGTGTGATTAAAGGAATGCTAATTCCATGGTGTTCGGAATGTGATTCCAGGGCGCTGTTGCAAGGAGTTGGAATTATTGGTAAGATATTTATTTGTTTTATATTCTCCTTACTATACAGGATGACCATTAATTCAATGTTCTCTATTGTTCTGTTTTGTTCATTGTTTCTACATTAAGAGTTAAAGGAATGTTGTCTTTTATTCCTGTGGGAGTTACAAGTGACCTATTTTTACTTTCTTCTCTATACAGGGTGATTCATTAAGAATGTCCAATTTCTGAACTGTAGATCCTAGACCTCAAAATATGATGATTATGGGGTGTTTAAATTTTGATTTTCGCAATAGTTTTTTATGTTTTCACAATTTTTCTTTGAAAATTGGCAATTTAAATGTTGAGCAGAATCATCATACATACAGTTCAGAGATTGGACATTCTTAATGAATCACCCTGTATAGAAATATCGTTCGCTCAGACTCCAATCAAAACTCTCAACTTTATTTCTAATACATTTTTATCATTGTTACTGTTTGAATTTGCAATTTAACACTTCACCATCTTTGAATTTTGCCATATTTTGATTTTGAATCGTCAAGAGTAAATTAAAGACATTTCATTTTGTTCCAGTGACATAAGAATTGATCTATAGTTAGAAAATAACAAAACTTTTAATAAATTCTGTTCTCTTTGATCATTTTAGGTGCTGTTATCATGCCCCACAATCTCTATTTACATTCGGCTCTTGTAAAATCCAGAGATGTCGACCGGACAAAACCCGAGAAAGTCAGAGACGCCAACATGTACTTTTTTATAGAAGCGTCTGTAGCCTTATTTGTAAGTTTTGTTATAAACGTATTTGTGGTTGCCGTATTCGCTCATGGATTGTTTAAAACAACGAATCAAGAAGTCGTAAGTATTTTATCAGCTGATTTTAATTAAATAATAACTATAGTTTACATGAAAATTACTGAATTGTGTCCTAAATACCTCAAATCCACTACAGAACCTTCACTAAACTAAATTTATTGTAAAAACTACTATATGAAGTATTTATATATTTTTATTTGTTTTATAATATGAATAATATTGCAATAAATTACGTTATTTTTATTTCATACGTACAATTTTACGCGACATTTGTAAAAGCTGCTTTCATTGGGGCAATGCGCATTGTGACGTACTATTCCCTACACTCCTACCGACCTTGAACCGACCAATCATATAAGTTCTATCATAATAAATCCGTATACCTGTGGTTCCGTGTATGACAAAACAGAAGTCAATCAAATTTGCGGTCGTGCTTCATTGTATTTCTATTTTATATTCCATCACCAACAGTGCTGCCAGTTGTTCTGAAGATAAAGAAGAATACAAACAAAATATAATCATTCCAACAAATTACTTTGTGTAGGAATGACATTTGTATCAGTAGTTGGTACATTGTATGCAAAAACAGCTCAGGTATACAAAATCCAATGATAAGTAACTTTGATACCACTGCACTACTGTGCTTATGACCAAGAAAGTAACTAAAAATGACACCTTATATTCCTTATATTTCCTTACATTGTTTTTATGATCCTTCAACCAAATCTACTACTTAAGTACTGTTAACTATTATCATTGAAATACTTTCATTCCATACTGTCATCCAATATTGGCACTACACTATGTAATTCTTCAATCTTGATTATATTGTGTACGTTAATGTGTGAACCTGTTTGTTCGTGCAAAGATGTGACTATATGTCTACGAATCAAATACACTGTTCAGTGTCTAATGTTATCAGATCTTTTTCGTTATTATATTTATTCAATAACTATGAAAGAACACCCACGCCCAGGCAATGCCTTAGTGGGTATTCATTCATTATCAGGAGAATTGAGTCTATTGTTGTATTGAATTGTTATTTATATTATATTATATTCATACTGAAATTAACTCATACTACCATAGTCGAATAAATCAACAAAATCGACCAGTTTTTGGCGAAATTTTTTTCATTTCCTTATTATTATTTTAGCATGATTTGTGCCTCAATCATCCTACCCTTAACGCATCTATATTTCCGGTAAGTAATATCACAAGTTAATTTTAATATTTGTTCATAAATTTTTTTTTTTCAGCAAAATTCCGAGTATGTAGATGCAGATCTGTATAAGGGTGGTATATTCCTAGGTTGCATGTACGGAGTGTTGGCAATGTACATCTGGGCTGTTGGTATTCTGGCTGCAGGACAAAGCTCTACAATGACAGGTGTGTAATTTATTCGCTTAGTATTTGTAGATCGAATTGTTTACTTTAATTAATTAATGGTTTCTTTGTAAAGGTTGGATAAAAAGCAATGTTTGTCTTTAAATAGTTGAGTGCAATTAATGCATCAGGAAACCAGTCAAAAGCGCGTATTCTCAGGACCCGTACAATGCCCAAACTATGAAATACGCAACAAAAATATGCAGCCTGCAAAAGCTCATTGCTGGCCAGACAGCGTGTTATTCCGGCGATGTTCTGATCAAGAGCCAATTTTATAATGTGCCGTGTTAACGTTCCAAAAAATTGCTTGTTGAAGATAACCGCTAGACTAGGCTCATTACAGAAATGACATGTTTAAAGTCAGCATCAGCATAATGCTCTGGGCAACTTTAAGTTCTTTGTCTGATGCATCTGTTGATGAATAGAGGAGTTCAGTCTAAGGTTTGTGTGGCCAACAAAAAGTGTTTTTTTCTGACAAGAATGACAGTTAAGGTCTACTATTCAAAACTTGAGATTTTTGCATGTTTTTTCATCATTGCGAACATCTATATTGCTGAATTAAAATAATGAATACGCCCCCGAAGCGTATATCTTGAAATTTAAAATGACTTTTTAGCTGAATACTCAACATATCGGTGGCCAATAACTCTAGGATCTTTTGGCAAGTCACCATTTCATTTCTGTTATTCTGTCACAAGTTATGTCAAATGTCAGTTATATTTATTTTTGTTGATATTCGTTTAATTGTGTATGTCCATTTTCGATTAGATTTTTGTATCATTTCTAGTTAGTTGTATCTCTATTCTTCTAAATACTTTTTCCACTGACATCTGACATAAATAGTGACAGATAACAGAAATGAAATGGTGACATGCCAAGAGTTCCTAGAATTATTGGACACTGATATGTTGAGTATTCAGCTAAAAAGTCATTTTAAATTTCAAGATATACGCTTCGGGGTGTATTCATTTTTTTAATAAAGCAATATAGATGTTCGAAATGATAAAAAACCTGCAAAAATCTTGAATGGTAGACCTTAACTGTCATTCTCGTCAGAAAAAATCACTTTTTGTTGGCCACACTAACCTTAGACTGAACTCCTCTATTGTTATTTGAATTGACTAGGAGAAGAACTCGTTTAAGGATTTTTGGTCCTGGACCAGACCATTCTAGAGTTGGAATGGAGATTTGTTACGTACTATGAACATAACGAGAAACTAACAACTTAACCTAAAAGTTTGACACACATACACACCCATTTTGACAGTTGTCCCTAAGTTCTGTCATGAATGTAAGCGTTTTGATTGGTTATTGTCCAGCATCTTTGCGTCTTTGTCAACTGTCAGATAATATAAGGTTTGTTCCAACTAAGCGAAATGATGCGTACATGAACGTCACGATCAAGCGCATAACAAAATTTCTGTTCCAACAAGTTCCGACAATTCCACGGACTGATAAAAATGCGTTCCAACAAAAACTGGACACGTTCATGAACGTGTCGGCGAACGATCATTTTCATCAGAGATCTGGATGTAGAACCGTTCGTCCAAACTGTCAGTTGATGTTTTAGGGCGAGTTGTATCAAACAGTATCAAACACCTAAACTCGGTTTAATCATGACAGATGTATGGACTGATGTACCTAATTGTTGATAAGAAATACATCAATCAGCCACAGTCTAAACATCAGTTATCATTAAAAAAAGAATCAGTTATCATGTTATAGATATAAAAGGTCGTTTTAAAGCAATTGGTATTTTTAAATTTTCAAAACTAATCGGACAATATTTTCTTACTCGATATGTACATTTTCAGGTACCTACGCTGGTCAATTTGTTATGGAAGGATTTTTGAATTTGCAGTGGCCCAGATGGAAGAGAGTATTGTTAACCCGTACAATAGCAATAATTCCAACATTCTGTTTGGCTTTTTTCAGTAACATCAACGATTTGACCAATATGAATGATATTTTAAATGCCATTATGAGTCTTCAATTGCCTTTTGCTACAATTCCAACGATAGCTTTTACCAGTAATCCGCAAATTATGGGAGAATTCGTAAATGGAATGTAAGTAATTCTCACCATTTTATTATTATCATTGTTGATTGGCTGATTCGTACCACTTGAGGTACAGTAGAGTAGAAAACTTGTAGCTGCCTCAAGTAATATTCAGTGTGAGACAAAGGAAGT
>CAJUYI010000579.1:55762-72762 GCA_910591695.1 Galerucella pusilla | reverse complement strand
GCCAACATAAGAATTATCATCAAAAAACAACAATTTTTTGCCTTAAACCTTAACTATTTAAATTATTTCTGCAGCAAGAGTTTACTTAAGTGTTACTGAATGATACTTCTGATGGCATTTTATTTGGTTGGTTTTTATTGGTTTTTTTACTAACAAATTATTTTTTTTAAACTTTTACTTTGTTCCCTACAGATTTCAATCGGAATGCTCAATAATCGACGATTGTAATACGGAAGAGGCTGTAGTTCTTTAGTTATTGAAAATATTTTACTAGCGTCCAAGACAAAACTGAAAAGTGAAATATTTTATCTGTTTTGAAATGAGCTTTATTTATTAGAAAAGGTGAAAAAACAAAGTTAGAAATTGGATATTTTTGGAATTTTAATGTATGCTATTAATAAGTACTTGAAATGTGAGGGTATACACCACATACAGCTTGTCAAACATAGGAAGAGACGTGAACATGTGACGGAGTTTTGGACGCTGTCGGGTGTACTCAGTGATTACTTTCGTTAAACTTTAATATACCATACCATAGTATTCCTTGGTCACATTCGTTGTTCTTTGTCTAGTTTTATTTGGCGTTGGAGTACTTGTAGAGGCGATTACTTCAAGTTTTCATTCCAAAAAAAATGTTTTAATAGTTCTTCCATCTTTACTTGTCGATATACCTGATTAATTCAGCCGCTGCTGAAAAACTCATGTCTCCTACAACGTTTGACAAACTGTAATTATAATATACCTGATACAACATAAATCCCAATCCACATCATAATTGGATTATGTTGCCAATACATTAAAATAGGATGAGAAGCTACCATGTCAAATAAAGTTTACACAATATTATTTTTTATTTGGATTTAAATAGTATTACGAATACCTGATGTAGGTACTAATGAAGTATTTATGTCGTACCTGCTATAACTACCAACATACACTTTATTGACTGAAAACCCATAGAAGTTCTATTTCCTATTTACTAATCTTATGAGAAATGTTTCTTGGAATACAGATAAGTTGTAGATGTCAATTTTTTTATCAGGAGGATATGAATAACTGTAATTTTTTATATTTAAATCAGAGGCTTCCAAACTTTTTTATCTCATAGGTCGCGTCCACCCCAACAATTTGATCGTTTCTTAATTCTGCTGAACATGCCAATCTTGATTTAATACCATAACCTAATTTCATTCGATATGTGACTTCAATAATTATTTATCCATTGTCGATTTCAATTTGGTATAATAGTTCCTACTGGTGCTCATTAATTTTCAAGATCAAATGACTAAAATATCTTCAAACCAAGTATGTTTATGTCATTTTATATGTTGATTAAAATTATATTTTTGGCATAATTGATCGGTAGCATAGTGTATTTCAATCAGTAGACAAAACACGAGTTCAAAAGGAAATTGATGATCGCTCGGGTATAGCTACGTTGGGATGAACGCGACCATAGACAACTTTTGTTGAAATGAAATTCAAACAACTGCTTTTATTTGGAAGACACAATTTGTTTGAAATGCTTGGTATATTGTTGATGTAGGAACATGAAGGTAAGGTTTCTTTTATTCAACTTGGGTAGATTTTGGTTAGACGCTTTGGGAGACTTTTATTAGTTAGTTATCTAAAAGTGGATATGGATGGATGCAAAGATCTATTTTTATATACTTATATAGTGTGGCCCAAAAAGTTGTCTACATAAAATTCTATTATAGAAAAGGATATTCTTTGCCGGAAAACGTTCTTAAATATTATTAACATTACTGATGACATTTTTAGAACCAAAAGTCAATATTTCCTCAACCCAAAATCGTTATCAGGCAACGAAAAATAACGAGAAGTTATAATTTTTGATAGGAAAAATGAATCTTCGTTGTCAGTTGAATAAAACTCAAAAGTCTTCATTTTTATAGTCACTGATAACGTTTCTCAATCTGAATTTATATTCCTTGAATAAAAAGAAAGAAGTTTATATATTTTTGAAAAGGATATCGATCAATAACTTGGTGGTTCTGGTTTTTCTCCAACGGAATCCCATCTTTTTAAGGCTTGATTGAAACTCCATTATTTTATTTTATAATTTTTCCTAGACTGTACGTAAATGTTTACTCGCTGAATTTCTCACAGCATCTGTGTCCACACGACGAATGCGTATCGTGAGCTTGAACGTTTTCAAATTTTCAGGCGTTGATGTCCTATTGTACGTTGTTCTTTTTCCTCATATCCGCTTCCTTTAGCCCACATGGGTGAGAGACCAAATCATTGTAAGAGAGCCAAATTTAAATATTTCATACACGATCTAACAATATTAAAGAGTTGATTGAAAACGTTTAGGGCTTGATATATTGAAAACTTGTGTACCGTGTACAGGGTTTGAAAACATTGATGAAAATATTAACTTCCAAAATGTCAAATTACATTTTTTTAATGTCAAAAATAAGTTTGTTCACTTATCCATTCTTAAAAGTAAAATTGTGAAACTGTGTAAAATGTAAGAAAAACCTGACAACTTCTTTCGGAAACAATATATTTGAAAAAATGAGATCTTTGATCAGCTTTAAATTTTGGACTTATATCAACCATCTTCATTCGCTTTTGGTATTTTAGTTTTACATCTTTTACGTAGTATGTGCAGTATGTTCCATAGGGCTAGAATCACAGGAGACTAATTTTTATTTTTAATAAATATCAAGTTCTGCTAGTCCAAAAACCTCTTGAATTTAAAATACCTTCTTTATTCTAATAATATTTAAACAAACTTGATGCATAATTGAACTGTTAGATACGTTTTTTTTTGTTATTTAAGGGGTTAGGGAACACTTTTGACATGATAAAATTAAAAATAAAAATGGTTCCTTTTATTGTAGACTCTCAATATAACACTTCATTTCGTTTTTCAGTCTTCTGCGAGATGCTTAGCTTTTATTACTACTTAGAAAATTAAATTAGCACAACATACTTCTATTTTTCGACATTTTTTAAGGGTTAATCTGGATCAACCTGACGAAAGCTTAAATAAATGAATTGTTCACTGTCACCTTGAATCTAAACACTGGATTGCAAAAATACAAACCGGTTCATTTTTATACAAAGGTAGGTAGATAATATTTTTTTATGTTTATAAAATGTATAATTATTGTATAATAATTATTAATATTGTCAGAGTTTATATCGGTAAGAAGTCCTTTAAGTGGTGATTCCATTTTCAAAAGCTTCAGCAGGACCACACTTCATCAAAATAACTATAACAAATTAAAATATTTCTTTACAACTCTACAAAAACAATATTAGTGGCAGCATTCAAGCTGAAGCCTACAAGTTTTTAGAGTATACTTGACTTAATTCAATACTATTTTAAATTACATGACTATATCTTGTTTATTTTATGTTTATTTGTGAAATTCAAAAATATCTTGTACATACAAGTTTAATGTAATTTGTAATGCATAGCTTTTAAAATATTTTTACACAGCAGCTAACTATAGTCTTATGCAGGGCACGCTACATATATTATGTATAAAAAAATGGTCCACCTTTCGCTGTAAATAAGGAGGGCGATAAGTGTATCAAAATTACTGTATGTGAAATAACACGATCTTAGAACTTATAAAGGTAGGCTGAAGCTAAAATTCAGAGTGAGTTTTTTTATAACTATAGACATATAAACGAATTTTCAGTTTATATTCATATTTAAGTAAAGCTCTTGCATACTGTATCAATTTCACTTTTATTAACACATTCATTGCTTCTAGTTAGTTACCGATGCCTCAGCTATGCCCAACTTTTTACATAACACTTGGTTATTAAATAAAACACCCCTAGTTTAATGATTCTTTAAAAGTTTCAGTCAATTTTTTAGGATCCTTTAATGATTGATACACTGTTTGTGTCAATTTTCAAATCATCAAAACGTCCTATTTCTATTCAAGTTTAATTAACATGATATTGAATTGACATATTTATAGAACAGGTCCTATTTTATCTCAACTAATTGATAGTCTAGGATAAAAATATAGGGTAATATTAACTCTAACGCTGTTTACTTTTGCATTTACAAAGATTGGTATCACTGATTCTGTAACATAGCCTCTTAGATCTTTTAGTTCTCAGTGGATGCCACACCAAAATACATACATAGCCTCTTGTCTCTATATATATATTCGTTTTTTATTTATTTATTTCCACACAATAGGTATTTTATAAAAACAAGCATATTCATGCTTTTGTTTATAATAGTTATTTATGTACCAAGGCAGTAAAGTTATTCTTTATCGGACGAGTCTGAAATTATGAGACGAGCGAAGCAAGGCGAATAACAGGCGAGTCCGATAAAGACACTTTACTGACGTGGTGCATACAACATTTTATCCCCAACTGCTCAGAATTCAGAGTATAAAAAACTGAGTATATTTAATTGCATTTTATTATGATAAAGTGAACAGCAAATATAGAACAAATCTAATTATTATTTGTTATATTTAAACTGAAGGTACACCCTGAAGCATTATAAAAGTTAATTCCTGAAGTCAAAGTAGTTCCAACAATAATTTGTTATAAATAAATCGCAAGAAAACTATTATCGAGCCGTAATATAGAGAAGCGTGACACTGAGAGATGATGATTTTTGGGTAATGTCAAAGTCGCAAATGCGGCAGATAAAGTAAAGGAAGGTAAACTGTCTGTTTACTTCCGGAAATCAATCTGATAATTGACGGCTTTACTGACGGTTGGCGTTACAATGATTTAAATCGCATAATAAAATAATGTTAATGTAGCCCCTTCAGTTGATACCTTGGAGCTGTTGATTCATAATACCTAAATAATTTAAGCATCATGTATAGATCGAGCTGAAATGTTACAAATTAAAACCTAGTTTTTTGTTAATTGTGAACCTACCCTCTCCTATTCGGAAAACCATACATAAATTAAAATTAAACTTGCTCTATTCAGATTAATCATTTCATTACATCCGCGCCACTCTATGTTCAGAACTTCAGTTTACTTGTTTCGAGGAGCCACTTTCTCAGTTTTAATATTGTACGAGTTTGTCCTCTACTTTTACTCTCCATCTCTATATACTATTTAGTTTCTTTTACCGATATAGACTCTGTTGTAGATTTATAGCCGAATTTGAAAATACTTCGTAGTGCATTGACTTGGATTCAAAATCCAGTCAAATTACGTATTCGTGCAGCGTTCATTATAATTACATTTTCATTAGATATATTATAACTATAGTTTAAGTTGCATTTCCACTGCCCAATTTAACCAGTTCATATGGAACGAGTTAATTTTGGATTTGCAAATGCGTATGAACTGACAAGAGCGACAAGACTTGTCATGGACCTTTGTGAATCAATTACCTATATCATTGATTTTCAGTAAATTTTTGAACAATAATTTTAGACACGGTTTCATTATTTTAAATGGAAGCCGATTTCACCATCCAATTTAATGTGAAAGGCAAGACCCAAACTTGCAAATCTGCCAAAACATAAATCAAAACAAACCTGGAAATGACAGCTGAAACATTTTTGGCGCATTCGTTTTCATGGTTTTCACTAAAAATATAATGTAAATAATTTTTAATTGAAATTAGACCAACTTCTTAATGCAATGGTGTAATTGGAATTCATTAATGTGGTTGCATGAACATCATATAGGAAACTTTTTCTAATGTAAATGTAATTATAATATAAAAAACATGTGATGATACCTAATGAACATATTAATAATTAAATAAATGTAAACACCAACAGATCGTACGAATAAAAGGGGTATAAGTACCTTTTCCAAGTTTTAACGTTTTTAAGGTAATAATAATTTTTAAATAAATATCCCAGCTTTTTTCCAGAATTTTTGAATTCTACTTAAGTTTTATTGTAAATGTAAACGAAAGCACTTATACCCCTTTTATTCTTAGTACTTAGTTCTGATGTACTATAATTACTTAACTAATACTATCTTGAAAATATTGATAATCTTGGGTTAAAGTGAAAAATGTAGATTAAAGAAAAACTGGGTTTCTATAAGTATAAGCTTTCTGAATTATTCTATGGTGAATACGAAAATAAAATGGTGACACTTATGTTGGTACTTCAGAGATGAAGTAAAGAAGATTCGAGTACGTTTCGCCCTTTGAGAAGTATTGCTTTTGCGTGGTGCACTTAAAGGATACCAACACAGTAGCCAAAAAAATTCAAGTTGTACCAGGTACTTAAACTCAATGTTTTCTACTTCCTTTCCAGAAACTTCGTTCCTTAATATAGGCCACTAGTAAACTGAGGCAATTTTGGGAAGTGTTATGTCATCTCCAAAGTGCTTCTGTCCAGGTCCTTGTTAGTTCTCACGGAAGCAGAGTTTTTTGTCCGGTATCCTCCAATTCAGTCATTGACAGTGTTGTATCATTTGGTATATGAGCATGCTGTATCCATTGTAATATAGAGATCAAGATTCAATTCATTTTAAAGTCTCAATGATCCAATAGTTCGTAGAGGTATCAGTCTATGAAATGTTGGCTTGAAACAAAGTGTATGAGCAGGTTTGTGTATTGGAAAGTGTACTATTACATTTTTAGTTTTTTGAGAACCGTTTTTTTTCTTTTATTAATGCTTTTATTTTCTCATTTACATGGGTATGTACATGTCCACGAATCTATAAAACCCTTTTGATAGTCTTGTAAATCCAAATCTCGATGGGCTTTGTTTTGGAAATGGTGTGTATTATTTTTGATACCTTTGTTTACTCGTACAGTAGTATAGTTGTATAGACGAACCAACTAGAATGTCTTTCAAGTATTCAAAACTTGTTTTTTCATTACATCATCCCCTAGCCACAGACCATGTCGTGCATCTAATGCAGTTTTAAAATATTTTGAAGCTATTAACATAAGGCAGTTTGATATTGTTTATTTCTGTTCCCTAAACTATAGTTGAGTGTGTACGCTACAAGCAAATTTGAACATATCCAATGATAGAGGTAGTTTGTATACTCACTTTAACTCCAGATTGAAATATTTCAATCAAATTTTATTTTTCATGTTATGTGACGTTAAATATAGTAGATGTATGTATTTTTATTCAAATCCTAGTTTTTTGTGTCATACTTGTTCCTATTTATACATATAAATCAATTTATTTATGTTTATAAGGTGAAAAGGGGTAAGTGTGAATATGGCTGCCATCTGGTTTGACTTATACACATCACTTACCGCGAAAACAAATCAAACCCAAGCCACTATGAATCTTTTGAGATGTAAATAAAAAGCAGTCGCTTGTAAATTGAAAAAAACCTTAATTATTGGAAATCATGGTCACGCTTACGCCCTTTTACTTGAAATTTTCAGCCAAGCGAGTTTTAATTTCTAGGTTCGTTTTTGTAACGATTATAAATATTCAAATAAAATATATAAGTAATATTTCTGTGTACATATTGTAATAAAATTTTTATTTATAATGTTTTGTGTTGAACATATTAAAAAACTGTGATAGGTGATCAATATCCCTGCCAAAAATAGTATATTTCATATAATTAAATTCAAATAAATAATTGTTTGATATTATACTTTTCTCATTAGCAATTCCTATCATATAATCCTAATGGTTCAAATTATATCCTATCAAAGTTAATATTATCTCGTGACAATAGGACGTAACTACTAACAGATAGTGGCCCTGGGGAAAATGAGTACTCATAATGAAATGAACAATTGAAGAAATACCTTAGACTGCGGAAAATAATTGAGCAGTTTAAATACTTTATTAATTTCTTAAACTTTGAATTATGTCACTGCATAATCGAAATGTGTATTTGGTTGGACTAGCCATAAAGGGAAATATATCGATTTATCTTTCCATACATTTTCTCCCACATGGGGGTAAAAATAAAGTTTAATAACACAAAATACTATATCACAATCAAAGAATTAGCAAAAGTTTTACAAAACACATGGTGAAAATAACTAAAACAGCAAAATAACACCACTTAAATATCAAACGCCTTCTATGACAGCTGATTTGTTTTACTCGTAGAGCTGTAAAAACACTGCTCGAACGAAATCTTGCAGTCGGTCGGAGAAATGGTAAAATGTGTTTTAGAGTAAAGCATCACTTACAATATTAATGTTACAAAAATATACCTCTATGTATAAGTTATTTAAGCAGTCACAATAAAACCAAATGATAAACTGCCAATAAATTTACCAGACGAAAACATCACACAGTAGAAAAAACTAGATTCAACAATATATTAATGGGCTGATTGGTTAAGATTGAAAATAAAACCATACTCTATCATGAACAATGTATTTGAGGTTTTTTCTAGTAGTTGACTCAATAAATAAGGAAAATCTTGTAGTAAAAGAAGTTATTTTACTACAACACCAATTATTTTGCTAATATAATGTAAGGTTTGACGTTAAATGCAACTTTCTGTAATACTTTCGTGTAAACCTCTGGTGACAATAATGGCATTTAAAAGATTCCATAAATATCCGATTGAAGTTTGTTATTAAAAGAATTCATTTCGGAATACAGAGCAAGAAAAATGTCTTCAGGATTCACTACCAATATTGCATATAATTTTCATAGCCATAACTGTATTTGTGTTTCTTAGTTGGCAAAGAATTTCGTTACTATGCAATTTTAAATGTGGATCCTCTTCTCGCTATGACTATTTCTAATTTCTTTGTAGTAGATGTTTCACATCCCAATGTATCTTTGCCAGTTACCAGTAAGGTTTACTCTATTAGATGTCCTGGGTTTGAGGTCTTAATTCTGACAGATGATTGTTACACCAGGATGCATGCCTACTGCTTCACTGTTTCTAATGAGGACAGCTCAATTCAAAAACATCGATTATTGCCCCATTCAAGTCATGTTCCAGGTCAAGATGGTGCCTTGCCCTTCCCCTCCTCTGGATATGTATCAAAATTTCTGTCAGATTGGTGTTACAGTTGTATATTTTACTTCATCAACATCTATTGTTTCATTAATATTATGTTTTTTTTTCAAATGCATCTTCCTGTAATAATTTTCTATAAACCTCTTGTCACAATAATGGCACTTGAAGGGTTTGATTCCCGTATGGGTGCAAATGTGCTTTTGGAGTTTATTATTAAAAGCAAATGTTTTGGAGCACATAGGACAAGCAAACTTTTTCTCAGGTTTAACTATGTTGATTGTACCAATATTGTGTATAATTTTCATATGTTTTTTCAAACCGTAACTGTTTTTGTATTCCTTAGTTTGGCAAACGTTGCATTTGAAAAGTTTTTCATTACTGTGCGATTTTAAATGTTTCGATAATTCAGATTTATCATAGAATTTTTTATCGCAAATGTGACACGTAAATTCTCTCACTCCTAAATGTCGTTTCATATGATTAACTAAGCTAGAATTTATGGGAAATCTTTTATCACAATGTTTACAAATGTATTTCCAATCTTTAGGTTCCAAGTGCATGCAAATTTTATGTGTTCTTAGAATGCTGGCAGTGTTGAAACTTTTATCACACAAATTACATTTGTATTCTCTTTTATTTAAATGAATTTTGCTGTGATGATACAAATCTCCCGAGCAGACAAAACTTTTGCCACAATAGGAACACACAAATGGTTTCTCATTATTATGATTTCTTTTGTGAACCAACAAACTGTGAGAATTTGTATACTTTGCATCACAAAGATTACACTTATAAGGTTTTTCAAAAGTGTGCTTAGCACGAATATGAGCTGAATAGTGTTGTCTTCTATTAAAAGTTTTTCCACAATAATCGCAAGTCAATGGAACTTTAAGTTTATTATATTTTTTCTTGAGATTAAGCTTTGTTTCATCCTCACTGGAATAGTTCCCATCATCGACATATTCATTGTTGGCAATAAGGTGTTCATCTTTAGGTATGTAATCCAATTCTGGTGTAATTTCTCTGTGTGCTTCCTTTTGTTTATTGTGTATTTTTGTAATATGTGATAACAGCCATCTTTTCTGTGAAAAGTATTTATTGCATTTATCACAGTAAAACTTTTGAGATTGTTGTTCAATAAGTTTTTTCTTTTCATTTCGTAGATCTTCACTTTTTATACAATCTTGAATAAAGTTGTATGCCAAATTAAGATTTTTGATGCAATTTTGACAGATACTAAATTCCTCCCTCCATACCTGAAAATAATATTGAAAGTGAGTTTCAAATAAGGAACGCCTATATTATTTCAGATACGGCTTCAACAATTTTTATAAATTTTGATTTGTTAGGGTTTTGTAATATCCAATCTTATGGTATGGTATCAAATGGATCACCCTGTCTATTTTCTCATGATGGAAATCCTTGAAAAATACTGAATATTTTTTATGTAATATTTACTAATAACAAAGTTCATTATAATTACAGAAAAAACGGAAGGTCTGACAAATTACAAAAGCCCTGCAGCCATTTCTGAGATAATTGAGGTGTTTCCACTCACTCTGTGGGAAATTTCTATAAAAAATGGAATATTAATATTCCATTAAGTGCTGTACTGAGAAAACCATTCTAGAATAAGCTATAGGTTTCTTGCATATAACTACTTTGAAAGGAATAAATTGGTTGTGGTAGTATACTATACTAATAATGTGAAAAAGAAATTGTTACCGGTATGAATACTATTCATATTTTACAATACATACTTTTGTTCATTTGAAAATATGTGAGAAATTACTTCAATAATAATTGAAACGGGCAAAATAATTAGTTCAGAATTATATATTACCTGACTGGACACACATATTGACAATTTGTAGATGAATTTAACATTGTTTTCATCAGATTCATTAATGTTGGTTAGGCTAGAATCCTTTTCAACACATATGTAACAAAAATCTACCAATTCGGACATTTACAGTCATAGATAAGATAAAAACCAATGTAAAATGTAACTGTTAAATAAATTCCTTTTGTAAATGCAAACAACAAACATAAAATATTTTATGACAACAAACAAGAAAACAAGCTTGTCTTCTTCTTCTATTTTAATTGTTGATGCTGTCTACGTTTTATGGTTGGTAAAGGCCAAGATTAATGTCATAATCATCATCAACCACTTTATTTCAAGATCAAGAATCTAACCTAAGAAAGAAGAGAATATAGGGTTATGTTTTATAAAATCAAACAATTATTTATTGTTGTTTTAAGAATCAAATTATATATTAATTTATTGACTGAATTGTTTTATGATTAATTTGAGCTACTTATTTTAAATGGAATGATAATTGCAATAAATTAGATTTCATTTCAATAATCTGCTTAAAATGAGCAAAGACCATATTATTTGTTGCACTTGCCTTAATAATACTTCAATACTAAATAAGCTCTCCAAACAAGATGAAAATCAATTATCGTTATTATCAAAATTGATTCTAAGTATTCCAGAAATTGTAAGTTTATAGTTATCCTAATTACTGGATGAAATATATCGTGACTAATGTTTCTTGTGTCCAAATTTCAGGAATGGACTGTAGAACATCATATATGTGAGCCTTGTACTAATTTGCTTAACATTGTATACAATTTCCGTGAACTATGCTTAAAGTCCAACTTTACCAGAAATCAAGAAGTCGAGAAACTTCAAAAAACTATTACCAAACAGGAAATTAAGACAGATAGCAGTTTTGATATTATTGAATCGGACAGTACACCACTTAATTATAATGAAGATTCTGATGCAAGTGATATAAGTGATAATGATATTAAAAATGAAAGCACTGGAAATATTGAAGGTATGAAAAATAGTAGATAACCTTAAATAATCTCACTAATTTAAATTATTACCACTGACTGTGAAGTCTTAATATTGACTATATATTTCTATACAATATACATTCTCAACAAGTACTTTTAGTTTAGACTAGTGGTTGCCAATTGGCTTATTTCACTATCACCTAAATCTAGATTACATTCTTCAGCTCTTTTTATGTGCCAATCTTGATGAGATTACCATTTTAGAGATTTCACCACTTTCTTGTGCTCATGTTTATTTTAGATTTTGCCTCGGATTTTGCATTGCTTCAGAAGGGTTGTAGTACCTACAATGAATGACATTGATGAGCCTTGTTTGGCCATTTCATATTCTTCAAACCCTGGCAATGATCTCTAAGTGCTAGCTTAGAATATTGACCTTCATTGAATCAAGTTACTTTACAGCAGCTTGATTGTCTGTGAAGATGACAATTGAATTGATTTCTAATTTTTCCAATGGAGTGATGGATCTCAGTCACATCTGTTTGAAAAGTTGACATCCTTATAAGCTTATTGGAATAGTGTCCTTTGCTTTAGTCCTATATTTTATGCACTTTGCATCAATAAGTTGCCTCATTTATCTTTGTAGTGGTGGTATATTCAGCAGGATCTCCATCACAATTGTGAGACTGATTTTTATAGCCCTAGTAATGCACAAGCTAACACGTTTTGTGTGCTTAACTTTCTATAACTGGCAGTTGCAATGTCTTTGCCAACCTCTTTACTGATCTGTAGGCTATCATTGGTCTTCACTATTGGTTTTTTGTCCTGTAGTACCGTAATTTTGGTACAGTACAGTTTGTTAATTGTGTTTTCTGAACATTAGCTGTCAGTTTTTTTTGTAGGCAATAAGTAACAACTATATTTATTTGAACAAAGATGCATTTTTTAGATACTTTGCAATTTAAGTGTAGAAAATACCCTGTGTATATGTATGTAGGTTATTTAAAAAGACATATGAGTAAAAATTAATGTTTATTGATAAAATCTATGTATCAGGTATTAACTGTATTAGTCCTCTCGGCCCAAAGGTATGATTTACAACTTCGATATTTTGAATATCAAAAACAGTAAAATTGTTTGACTTCTTGTCCCCTCCAATACTTAAAACGAATGGTGAATCTGGGGATAAATCCAAACTGTGAATGCTTCCCATGTTGAATTCTTTCTCAGCAATGCAGCTAGGCTCATTTTCTAAAGTGAAATCCCAAATTTTTACTGTTTCATCTGTAGAAGATGTTATTAAAAGTCCTTGGCACTGTTTACTTATAACTAATCCTGTTATTTCTTTAGTGTGTGCATTTGTTGACCATAACTGACCTTTTCTACAGTCAAAACATTGTACAGAACCATTACTTGTGCCAGCCAAAAATGTAAAAGGTTCAAGTGGGTTCCAACATAATTTTTCAGATTCTCCATCTAATAACCAAGTTTGATGACTTTCAGGGGTTCTGCAGTCAAAGACCCTTGCAGTCTTATCACAACCTGAAATTTTAATTCATCAAGTTTTTGTTACCCACTATTAAAATAGAATTTTATCATTATATAGATAAAATGAATAAAAAAAAGAACTACCTCCAGCTAATAAAGTTTGAGCTTCTAATGGATGCCATTCAAGACATTGGACTTTTTCTTGAAAAGATTTGATTGTTGTACTTGGTTTTTTAATCTCCATATCCCAGAGTAATACAGTTTGGTCTACAGATCCACTTGATAATATATGTTCAAATGTTTTATTCCATGCCAGAGCAAGTACAGCATCAGTATGACCTACAATTCAAAATACATATTTATCAAATATTATCTCTTGATGTGTCCGTACTTACCAATTGGCTTTTTATTTTTTTTACCAACAGTTTTTCCTAATGTGAAAGAAGGTTCAATAACATTCATGATATCCAAATCCCAAACATCTATAACAGGTGTCATAGATCCCACTGCACAGTAGTTGCCTTTGGGCATTTTTGGTTCATAATTTAAGGGTTCAATGCAAAGAGGAAATGATGGTAGAATAATATCATGATGGACATAAAAAGATTCTTCCTCTTCATTGTATACATATACTTCTAACAGACTCATATCCCCTTCTATATGTCCTACTAATATTAAGTTGTCTGTGGGTTTGATTTTATCATCTTCTTTATCAGAATCATCAGATTCTAAAATAAAAGTTGAGTACTTAAACAAATTAGTTAATACTATTTTTTAATAAGCAGCTGAAGAAAACGCTGAATAAGCAGTATTCTAGAATATAGGAATCAAAGATCCCTTAAAGAATATATTCAAACAAATTGAACAGTATAACCAATTCAGAAAACAATCATTTAATGTACTGTGAAAAACATGTATAATATGTACCTGAAAAATTGTCCTGTGCCTCATTATCTAGTTCAGCAATTGAACTAATACCTAATGCATTTGCTGTATCATCATTCTCATCGCTATCATATTGCTCTAATCCAAATTCGTCTGTCGTTGGAGTTTCTTCTTCCATAGGTTGGTCTTCTCCATTATTTGTATCTTGTAATTTTGATTTAGTGTCATTTATTATTTGTACAAGTTCATTTTTTGAAAGCTGTAATTTTACTGGATTTGAATTAGCAACTCCTCGTTTTATCCATCTAGCACATGATATAAAATTAACATTCGGTTTATTTTCTATATCCATGGTTTATAATAAAAAGCACATGTTTAGCGAGGTGTCACGACAGTCACGTCAAGGATGAGGTTAGGTTAAATCTTCTGAAAAATACCTCATAACTATAGTTATTCAGCAACATCAGAATGAGTTAAAAATTTTTATGAGAGTTGTCGTTCTGTAGAATGTTAGCAGCGCTCCAGAAAGGGGTGCCGGAACTAATTTTTAACTTTGAATATATTCAAAGATTTTTACAGTCGCGATATTAAAATTTGGTAGTTTGGTAGGTTAATTTTTTTCTTAAAATTATGGAAAATAAAATCGTATTTCATTTTTGTAATGAAATAATTATAATTAATGAGCAATTTTAAGACACATAATTTGGATATAGAAGAAAACAACACATATTTAACCACAATAATGTTTTTATTTCGACGTTTCGGTGCGGTTCAGCTACCGTTGTCAAGATTAACTAGTTACCGAAACGTCGAAATAAAAAATAAAAAACATTATTGTGGTTTGATTCCCAAAAAATAAGAGAAAACAGAATAAGTAATGCCACAAGGAACTTACAGAAGATATTTAACACACATTTAAATTTTTTATTAACCTGCACATACCTATTAACTTGAAAAAATATAAAATTTTTCGATATAAAAATTTTGTTAAACATAGGACTGTTAATCCAAATAAACCTACATAGATAAATTATACAATTTTGTTCCACTGTTCCCTTTGATTATAAACAGAAATTTGAAAATTGTTGTTCTTGAACTTCAAATTTTGATCGTAACCAAAAATATTTATTTTACCAAGTATTACAATTTTTTACAATACAACTAGGGGTCATCCATATTGAATTTCATGACTTTTGACTCCCCCCTCGTCCTTGTCACAGCTGGTCACATTTGTGAGACCCCCCCCCCAAATAATATAAAAGGCTTATAATGAATCAGAATAGAAATTTGATTTATTGATAGGACTGGATAGGACATCGATATATGGCATCACAGTAATAAAAATAATGTTGTGATTTTTTTTTTGGAAATTCTTATTTTTCAATTTTTTCGACCCTCTTATCGATTGTCAGCGAATTTTGAATATGGAATACGAAAGACTATTATATTATCAACCTTTGTGCAAAATTTGAATGAGAGACATCGATATATTATGGCATCACAGTAATAAAAAGAATGTTGTGATTTTTTTTGAAAATTCTTATTTTTCAATTTTTTCGACCCTCTTATCGATTGTCAGCGAATTTTGAATATGGAATACGAAAGCCTATTATATTATCAACCTTTGTGCAAAATTTGAATGAGAGACATCGATATATGGCAACACAGTAATTAGTGACGAGCAAATGCAAGACCAAGACCAAGACCCGGTTAGTCTTCGTCTTGGTCTTGTTCTTGCATACAAGATCTTGGTTTTGCAGTCAAATAAGCGGTCTTGGTCTTGGTCTTGCTCTTGCACCAAGACTCTTGCAAGTCTTGCACTTTTTTTGAAGATTTTTTCTGGAGTCGATTTTTACAAAAAAATGAATAAGAAAAAATAGTTTCTAAAATCATTAAAAGTAAAGAAAGGGACAGTCTTTCTCATTATAAAAATTTTGTTTTTTTATATTTAATTGTAGCGATAAATCAAGTATAAAATTTTTTTTATTCATTTAAGTTTGAAAAAATTCATGTATATTAAAGTCACTGAATTTTAAGTCTCTCTATAAAAAATTATTCGTTCTTTGCAGGCCTATTTGCCTGGATTTGAAATAAACCAAAATTATTTTTAGTGTTGGTTATTAAAAAAAAAATAGGTGTTTTTTTCAAGTTATAGGATATGGTAGGATACATTAATAGAGCATAGGTCAATATTTTAGATGGATATATTTAACAACAACTAAATACTAAGTTTTCATGACAGTTGAAAAAAACTGCATACAGCTAAAGAATAAGAAAAACAGAATAAAATATTCCACCAAAAGTACCTATATGTCTATGTAGGTTTTCTTAATATGCCCTATAAATTTTGACCAGTTGAGCGGGAACACCCTGTATATGAAAAAAATACTTCGTTAAAACAAGCAGTTGTGGTCAGTATATGTTGGGGAGGAGGAGGGTTTAAAATGATCTGCTCATCTTTATTTTTCGGTTAAAATGTTTAAAAAACGCAAGACCGCAAGACTCTTGCAGGCTTAGTCTTGGTCTTGCATAAGTCTTGCAATTCTAAGTCTTGGTCTTGCATAAGTCTTGCACTGCTCGATCTTGGTCTTGGTCTTGCAGCCTGAAGGTAGTCTTGGTCTTGGTCTTGCATTTTCTGCAAGACCAAGACCAAGACCGCAAGACCAAGACCAGTCTCGCTCATCACTAATAAAAATGAGAAACCACATAGTCTTCTGAAAAAATAACCAGCTTGTAAAAGGAAGGGAGAATAATATTCAGAAAAATAAGGAACGACATAGCTCACCTATGTCTTTTAAAAAATAGCCAACTCGTAAAAGAAATGCTGGACAATATTTAGAAAAATGAGGAACGACATAGCTTACATATGTCTTTTGAAAAAATAACCAACTCGTAAAAGAAATGGAGGACAA
>CAJUYI010000579.1:17959-46295 GCA_910591695.1 Galerucella pusilla | reverse complement strand
GAAGCTGCAACTTCTGGTGGGTTCTTCTTATGTGAAAGGGAGTCTACTTTCTCTTTTTCTCTTGTCAACATCCACTTAGTCTATTCCAACAAAATTTCACATGAATTATATTTCTAATAATAATAATACATTTTAATCGTAGGAAATTCTTCAAACTTGCTTCAACATGTCAAATACCACGACGCAATTCGATCAAATGTCTGTAGTTATTGTGGAAAAGGATTTATAACTAAAACAGATTTAAAAATACACGAAAAACAACACCTGAATAAAAGGGAATATGAATGTACTACTTGTAAGAAAGGTTTTAATACTCATAAGGATTTAAGGTAAACATTATCATAGAATGTATGGTGTAAGCTAAATAAAAATCGCTTTTCTTTAAGGTCTCATAAACTTGTTGTTCACACAGATCCTTTACTTTGGAAACACTTGTGTGAATATTGTGACAAACGTTTTCCAATAAAATCAAATTATGATTGTCATATGCGTCGCCATACAGGAGAGAAAAATTTCGAATGTCATTTATGTAATAGGAAATTCACCGATAAATGTGTGTTACAACGACACATGAGAACTCATTCCAACATTAGAGAATTTAGATGTAGCCAATGCGATAAGGAATACAAAGATAAAAGGGTCATGCAGATCCATATGGCCAAAATACATGGTTAGGTTTTTTTAGAAAATTAGATATTAATTGTTAACTATTGAAGTCTGTCAAAGTTGTTTACGGTAGACGATTTTTTCATGGTAAATCACGTATACCTAGTATGGGAATGCAATAGCCTTTTTATATATCCTTGCTGCTCATATGCTTTACTAACCAAAACATGGTGCTGTGAAAGGTTGGAATATCAGTTAGCTGCACTTTGTTAAGCTTTACATTTAAGCTAAACTGATGGTTCAATTGGGCATCAAAAATCAAAGGGCTCTTGTTTGCTTATGTCGACTATATATATGCTAAATTTGACAGTATTTAACGGGCTCATTTACATATATTTATTTATTTTATCATTAGGCTCTCTCGTTGAGAGAGCGGACACCACACCGATTCGTTTTCGGTTAGATGACTACTTCGCTAGTAACAGTAGGTATTTTGCTAGCTTATATGCTTATTATTTAGTATACATTTTAGCAAACTCTAAACAGTGTTATGTTTGTGAAATAATTTAAACTATTCGACACAATGGACCAAAGCCAGAGTAACAAAAGCTATAAATATTGTGCGGTTCCAGAATGTAAAAGTACTACGATTAAAACATCTAACAAAATTATTTATTTCTATTAATAAGGATGCAAAAAAAACGAAAGAATTGACAGAAAAGCATAAAAAGACTCAAAGCATTCACTGATAAGTCAACATACTTTGTTTGTGTATTTTTTGGATTTCATTTTTCTTCAATAAGAATTGTTATAAATTACATTATAAAATACGTTGTGAATCCATATTGAGAGGGTTATTGAAAACTACACGCTTGTATTAATCTAGTTTTTTTAAATACGTAGATGATATTGTTTTTAAAGCTTGTGGTGTTATTAATGTTCAAAATTATACAATAAAATAATGGGTCAGTTCTTCACAAATTAAATTTTATTAAATAGGTACTTCTTTTTTCCAAAAAAACAGGTAATCTTTTTCAGTAACAAAACTGGCGTATATTATGTTTTAAAAAAAATTATTTTATTCGATTCAAAGTCCGGATCAGCTCTAACAAATATCGCTTTTTTTACCATTTGGAACTAATATTACCTGCTCCACCAAAATAAGTTTTTCTTGTTCTTTCCAACATTGGTGATTTAATTTCCACTACACATTAATCATAAATAGCATATGGAGAAGCTCCTTTAATTGGGCAGTCTGCAGTTAAAAAAATTGCAATTTTTTACTGAGTAACCTATTGCTTTATCTCCGTAACTTTGTTCACCAGACCAGGAATAAAATAAAACATCTGGAATCACCCTGTATATCATTTGAGGGAGTATGTATTTATGAAAATATTGACATTTTTAATCATTCTGGCCGGAAAACAGCCAAAAACGATGTGTCACATAGTATAAAATTATAATTTAATAAACTCGTGTTTTTGATTAAAAAAATCCATAATCATTAGCAAGTCACTTCTGGAAGATTAAATGAGTCTGCTTTTTTAAAATAAGGTCCACGCATTTTATTTTATCCACACAAAATTTTGCGAGTAATTCAAAATAAATGAATTCTACGCGAGGCACGTTACAGTCAGAAGCGTAATGTTTGTGCACATTAACTTTCATATGCGGTGACGTCACAGTCATAGTCTTCGCCCCGCTACGGTATGCCTGTTTAATTGGTTGTATTAGGAGAACGACATATTCTATTGACATGAAATTTTCAGAATCATATTTTTATCCTTAGTACTTTGTTTTACATTTAAAAATTTTAGTAAACGAGCCCATTTGTCTGGTAGAGGATGGTATCATGTCATGTCGAGGTAGCCCATAATGATACCATAGTATGAATGGTATATGCAAGAAAAAATCGTCTAGTGTGTACAAAATTTGAAATTTTTTCCATTTATCTTATTTTATGGTGAAATCCATGTTTTTTTCTTTACTAACAAACCTCTTAATAAAAAACAAAAGTAAATGTCAAACTGAACGTTAATTAAATATTTCCTTTTTAGGCATAGGCGTTGGAGAAATAAAACTACCAACCAAAGAACGAAAATACATTTGTCACATCTGCCCAAAAGCATATTATGCGAAGAACAAACTTACAAGACATTTGTATACACACAGCGGAGAGAAACCGTTCTTTTGTGCAATTTGTAATAAAAAATTCAATGACAAATCATACGTTAAGCAACACATGAAAAAAACACATAATATCGAATCTGACAATTCTTTATAAAATATGAGAGCATTAAAAACGAATTTTTATGGTTGAAATTATAATAGGTTCCAGAGTTTTGATTTGCTGTAGAGAATAATAAAAATCCCACTGCCTTACTTTTGAGTTGAATTCGAAATATACTTAAATATTAAATTAAGGTACAAAAATATGAGAATTATCGTGGTTGAGTTCTGAATTTAAACCGTTAGATGGTGTAGTTTTAACGTGGTCTGTTGATACTTATTGGGAAAAGTAGAATTCGATCGATAGGTGGCGCTCTGAAATGTCAATGTCATCTTAGCAACGAGTAAAACAAATCAGCTGCCGTATAAGCCCTTTGATATTCAAGTGGTTTTATTTTGCTGTTTTAGTTACTTTCAGTGTGTGTTTTGTAAAACTTTTGCTTTTTCTTTGATTGTGCTTTAGTATTTTGTGTTGTTAAACTAAATTTTGACTCCTAATATTTTTTTATTTTTGGAGTAATAGGTATGGTTGATATTTGTGAGAAGTACAACAAGCGTTCAATTAACTGTTTAGTTTTAGGTCTGATTTCGTGTTTTTATTTTATTTTTGATATAATTATATCTACACAAGTTGCAGGAAGGTAGGTTTGTATTGAGTAATATTTTAAATCTTTAATACCGACTTATTTTCTCTTTGATCTGCAATGAAAACAAAAAATAGAATGACATAATATCTCTGATTATATAAGAATATTACCTCAGAATTGATGACAGTTGAGTTTAATAGAAAAACATAGTTTTAAACTTGTCAATGACACAAAATTGAACAAATAAAGTACGAATTTGCGCTAATTACGTTACTTTGTATATAATACAAAAACAATGCAAAACGAATTATTTTACTCGTTGCGACAGTTACAATTTTTTCCGTCAGAGGTCTCATTGAATTCTACTCCACCCAATATATTATTGACGGGAAATAAGGAGCTACATAAGTTTCATCCAATCAGACCAGATCTTTACAAATATCGATGTTTGCATGCAATTACCTGTTGAAGAGCTGAGGCCCAGTTGACATATATTTATAAACTACGCGAACCTAAACATGATATTTCGCTTCCCAGTGGTACAAAATTCCAAAATCTTTGGAAGTACCCCGTTAAAATAACATGTATATTTCATAAAAAAATATGTTTTCATTAACTGGTAATTTAAAATATTGCAATAAGCGTATCCATCATGCAAACAAAACCATGCTACATTAACAATATGCACGAAATCATCTACTGGAAACAAAAAGAAATAAATTTAGTATATTATTTTTTTACATGCTTCATGCGGCGAACATTACAATATTATTGAAATATATTTTTAAATTCAAAATCGCTCGTTTCTGTAGAAATAAAAAACATTGCGTTTGGCAAATTCGCGATTCAGAAAACGTACACGCAATGACTAAAAGAAATTAGACAATTTCTACAAACCGGTCGTATTAAGTAAGATACAGGGTGCCACATTATGAATAAAAGTAGGTTTTTCATCTTTTAATTTTGTTTTCTCCAAATATCATTTTTGTTACCTACACTGATTTTATGGTGTTCTAACTTGCTTTGTATCATAAATTTATGAACAAGACTCATGATTAATGCCTCGAGCATCAGTTTTTGACACATTTTACATAGAATAAGTGTCAAAAACGGGTGCTTAAGACCGTGTTCAGTCTTGAGTGTTTTTATAGACAAATATTTTGGTGTTAATTTCTTTGGGACATCCAAATTATCTTAATAAACTTAATCCATTTAGAAAAAATCTTTGATCATGATCAATCTTGGTTTGTAGTCTACATCTCAGGGTTCAGAACTTGTTTGCTTGTAAATGTATTGTTATCACTGACACAATGACATAACCTCTTCCATAATATCTCTGATTATATAAGAATATTACCTCAGAAATGATGACAATTGAGTTAAATAGAACAAATAAAGTACGAATTTACGGTAATTACGTTGACTTGCATATAATACAAAAACGATGCAAAACGAATTACTTTACTCGTTGCGACAGTTATAATTTTTTCCGCCAGAGGTCTCATTGAATTCTACTCCGCCCGATAGTCAAGTGAAATAGAGAGACATCGCCTCAACATCTCAAAAGCACACTCTGCTGTTCTACATAGTTTTTCATTAAACCTATTTTTTTACTTTTCACATACTTCTTTACACTCGCAGCTAGATGGCGCCACTGTATACTCCGCCGCAAAATGGACAATAATTGGGTTGTTAATGGTGCTGATATTATACTTGAACACAGATGGGGTAGTTTTTCCTACCCTGTTTGAGTTCCCCAAAATTCATGGAGAAGGCGAAAAGAAACCCGTGTCATATTTGATATTTTATTCTTTCTGGCACTTCAGTTGAGAATACCCCTCCTCTTACTATACGGTCGATCTCGGGAATAAGTACCACCGATCAGAGAGTTATCACATTTTTTTTATTGGTGAATTCACAAATCTGTTGCAGTCACCCAAGGATGTTAAATAACATCCTTGGCAGTCACCTGCCACGTCCACCATCTTAATCTCTGTCCGTCGTCAAACCTGATGCTTTCCACCACCCTAAAAACAACGGATTTGACGACAACCCCGGCCATGCGTAGAACGATCGGAACTCGTCATTTTTTAAGGCAAGAGTCGGCAACTCACACTGCACAGCTATGCATTGTTGGTTGAAGGTTAATAGGGCGTGTATACTAATATAAATTTGACTGTTGGAATTTTATTTAAATTCCAACAATACTTACTACTTTATTTGACTGAGATTGTGATACAATGAAGCATTTTTTTTTCAATTTTTGCAGTATATATTTCTGGAAATATAGTACATATATTATTTCATTTATTACAAATTCTAAATATCATTTCCATATAAACTTTGCCACATCGTCTTTTTCACAAAAATACACATGACGAACATTATAAAAGCCTAAAACAAAAACACTATTATAGTAAAATGACTATTCTATAAGTTAATAAATATATGTTAAATAATTGTCACTAGATGAAATGGGAATTGAAACAACTTTGGTACAAATTTAAAATGAACTGAGATAGGGAGTGTACAGGCCAGCAACCAAATAATCTAAAATGTAATGCTACAAAAAAGTGTGCCAATTTCAAAATTAATATAAGATGTAGAAGGCAAAGGATTTTCATCAAGCTGTTAGTAGACTATGAGCCCATGGGGAAAAAAGTGTCGCGATTTTAAACAGCAGCAAACCCATTCAGAACAATAGTTTACCAAACTGCGTACAGTTTCATATCACGGTTTCAGGGTTTAGAAAATGAGTTTTTAAAAATTTTCATAGATTTTCCGAACGATTATTTTTGAACGTCATAGAGCCTGGACCGATCTCCTATGATTCTACTATTAAATGTAACAAACGGCGTACAGTTTCATATCACGGTTTCAGGGGGTGAAAAATAAAATGTTCAGTTTTCCACTGCGCTTTTTTTCTGCACAAGAGAAAATGAACGCCATAGTTCTGGAACCGATAGTGGCACTATCGTTCTGAATGAGTTTGCTGCTGTTTCAAATCGCGACACTTTTTTCCCCATGTGATCATAGTCTATAGTTCACCGAGTTCTTGTGTAATCAGGCTGATGGAACCTTTTAGTTGTATTAGCACCAATATAATGGAAGAAATAAGAAAATTCAAACAACTTATCTACTTGAAATACTTAGGAACAACAATTGACAGCACTGGTGACCAGGAAAAAACTAGTGTGGGGAGAACAGGAAAGCCCTTGCTGAAACCTGGATTCATTAACAAGTAATAAATCTCAAAAAGTACCAAAATTTCAATGTTTTTAGACTGCTACTGAAGCAAAAAGGGAATAGAAAAAAAAATGAAAAGCAGAATACAAGTTATAGAATATAAATACTTAAAAACCGTGAAATTACAAGAGGAAACACAATAAAAAATGTAGACATATGAGAGAAACTAAAAATAAAAGCCATGGCAGATATTAGATTAGTTAAAAATGAATAGGAGGATTGTTAAGTAGACTTACGTTGCAGCGGGGCACCAATTAAATTATTAAATACTTGAACTCATGATAATGAAATTTTCATATAATCAACTAAAATATTATTGAAACAGTGTGTTATTCCAACTTACCTCTATATAACACATCAGTCTGAGTCAGACCCACTTTCGGACAGGCACAAATCATCATTGAGCAACCTTGTATCAATCTTCATCGGAGTGCTGCTACTACCATTACTATATCCATTTATTTTATTACCTGTGAAACTATTTAAATTTTTATTAACTACTGTGGCTGGTTCGTCGGAATCCGAATCGCTTCCGCTACTTGATGAAGATGAATCGGTTATTTCTCCTACGCCGTTTTCAACCTGTAAAAAAACATTTTTTATTGTTATTATTGTTACAATCAGTGATATAACTGTGACCCACCTTTACAAATGTGTGATGAACAAAGCTACTTTTGGAATTTAATGTTGGTGTAAAATTAATTTACTAACCTTTAACGGAGGAAATGGATTAGGAGCTGGTCGTTTTTCTGGTGAAGGTCGTTGGTTGTTCAAATTTTGTGTTGTTCTAGAATTATGAACAGTAGATGGGTTCTGGGCATTCCTGGAAGGTGGACGGGGTTCCGAAAAATCATCTATTCCTATCATTGGAAGGCTGGCAAGAGTACTAATATTATGCGACCTACAACAATCGATGCTCCATCACCGTTTCAGTAATTCAAAATAAGTACTATTTTTAGCTATTTTGACAGATATGTTTTTCTAAATATTTGAAAATCCTGATGATAATTATTAAATTAGGAAGATTCCAATTCTTTTTCATTCAATATCATTAATATTGATTATTTTTCACAATTCTTTAATCAGAGTTATATAATGTATACCTACTTACTCATTAATGTTACTATATAAATCTCTCTTTGGACTTTTGACTGGATGTCCAGGGGAGGGGTAACTAGGACTCGCATGAAGTGGAGAATGTTTTGGAACCAAATGTGTTATTTGTCTATCAGCCCCTCTACGGCTACCACTTGCAACTTTAGTTTTATTTGAAACACGATGGCCTACACCTGTCATTGTTGCACTTCCTCCAGCTGTGTTTCCTGGAGGTGTTTGAGATCTCATTGAACTCTGTTTTGAATTGGAGTTTGAGAGCAAACTACTACTGGATCTATCATTATTTTGTGGAGATACTTTCTCACCTGAAAATACATATTTATAGTATTATGGATGTGCTAATAATAATTGTATCTTACCTTTAGATATATTATGTGGTTTGTTATATTCACTCCTAGTTTTCTTAACTTGAATATTACATCGCAATTTCTCTAATGTAATTTCACCAGTAACTCGGTCTATTATGAGTACACATTCTTTAGTATATGGTTTTTGAGAGCCTTTGAAAACAGTTTGTGGAATTCCAGCTCCATCTATAAATAATATGTATTATTCCTAAAGATACAAATTTTCTGTTATAAAATAAATTTCAATTAACATTTTCACATGATATTGAACTGCACCAATTTTCAGAAAGATAATATGCAGGGACTAAATAGGACAGGGGAACCAATATAGTGGTGAACTCAGATGAAAGAGTAATGTGAGAATCAAACAGAAACAGGAAGTAGGAACTTAAATATTATAATACAGGTAAAGGTAAATTAATGAAAGATGTAAAAGTACTCACAAGAAATAGGTTTAAGATAAAATTATTTCAAGAAACACTATTCTTGTTCAGTTTTAAATTGGGACAAGTAACATTACAATCTATGGAAATGGTAGTGTAATGAATGTTATTTCATATATTTCTTATACGTTAATTCCTTACTGAGAGTAAACATCAGTTATTTTTTTGTGTGCAAAAATTAGTTTGTAATCTTCAAATAAAAAATCTTGTTGATATGATTTATTTCTAAGTAATATTATAAAAAGAGAAGCAGCTTTATAAAGTCGAAATGAAAGAATTCAATCTAATTGAAAACTGTCATCCTCTTTAGCCAAATAATTCATTAGTTGTTCCATACCTAAATGAGGTACTGTAACAGTAACTTGATTAACTCCAGGAACTTCTACAGTAGCTTTTTTATTAGTATCAACGGATGCTGGCTTGAAATCATCTGAAAAAAGAAACATGGTTGTGAGAGAACTAACTTAAAAGTGGCTAAAATTTTAACTTACATTTCATAGTGTGGAAAGCTTTAGATTTTGGATTACTGAAACTCTGACCAATCTTTAATTCTCGACACTCACTACCTAGTCCCAGTTTTTCAGCCATATTTCACTGTTTCAAGTTTAAACCATCCTCTGGGGTTGGTTTTCCAAAACAAAATTTGATATATTTTTTGGGCACTACCTACCTTCTTTTAAGGCAACGATAAGTATATCACTTTTGCAGCAGTACTTCACATCTTCAAAAGTATAATCAGTCGCACAAAAAAAGACTACAAATATCTCAACATATGAACACACGTATTGAAACTATTGAAAGGTAGAATAAAATTATGAATTGGTAGAATGTAAAATATTGACCTACTTTTTGACATTTGACCGACCACTTTCTGACTATATGGCAGTGATGCCAGACCGTTAAAAAAAAAAAGTTCAAATCGTAATCAGCTAATACTACTATAGAGAATAAAAAAAAGTACCGAATAATTCTCAATGCAATATTATACACTTTTAATTTCTGCAAAAAGATACGCGATTGTTGAACTTGTCATAGATTTTTTGGGTTCACCATCGTATATGCAGAGCAAAATAAACGTAAACATGCGACCATTAGCACTTGTATGGCAACACTGCTAAAAGGTTACAAAATCGTATTCTGTGTTTTTTGTTGTGGTACTACTTCAAAATCTAAAGATATGTTCACAATAAAGCCTGACATTAGCTCTTATTTCAGTTGTCTATGTTAATTGGTAGGTCGGCATTGTAGATGGGTGGTAGATGGCCATGGGTCGGCATTAAAAATCCCAGAGTTGTCCACTTTGTTGCTATTCATGCAAACAAGAATATTTTATATCTCCCGTAAACTCAAGCAAGCACGTTTCATCCAAAGTTCAATGGGGAAATTAATGACTCAACTGGTGTATGTCGTACATGGAAAGTGGTAGCACTGTTGATTGTTGTGTTTCCATAATAAAGTGTTCTGTGGTAGTTCTATCCGCCATGTTGACTAAAGGTGTATTATTATTGTCCGAAAAATAAATTATATATTGTTATAAAGTGCCAGAAAATGGAAGAAACGAAAGTAATATACCACATAGACGATGAAGAAACTCCATATTTAGTGAAAATACCAATTTCTCCTGATAAAGTTACATTAGTGGATTTTAAAAATGTTCTTAACAGGCCTAACTATAAATTTTTCTTTAAATCAATGGATGATGATTTTGGGTAATCAATTTTCATATTTATTAAAATGTTGAATATTTCTTATCGTAAAACGCAATGTAGATACTTGAAGTGAGAATAAATAGGCGTAGGATGTTTTATATGTTCACCATATTTATATTGACACCCTTACATGTATGTACATATTATATGTAAACAATTAAATTTAAACATTTCAATTGTATTGGATAAGTTTTCAGCTTATTTTAATAGTTTAAGAAAAGAAAACAGCTTTTGCATTAAACATAATTTGTATCTATACTGATGGTCAATTATTATTTGATAGCCTTTACTGTGTTTACATTAAGTGATTCTGCACAGTACATTGCATTACACAGAAAATATTAAGATGATGATTTTAAATAATTGTTTGATACCTAACTATTTTATTTTAACATGTGATTTTCAAAAAATTTACATGATTTATCTGTCCTTTGTATAATGAATCTTTAAAATGTATCTGAAATCAATTGCAGCAGCTGAAGTCACCCAGGAACAAACATCACTTCTGTAGATGAGTTTTGATAAACTTTACCTTATTCAATAGATCAATTTTTTTTGGTCTAGAGTCATGTTCATTTATCTCATTTTCTCTGGGTTTTGCTTATCTTTGCCATTCTGTATTTCCTTTGGACTCTCTGGTGTGTTTTTTCTCTTAGGGATTTCTTTTCATATTGTGGATTATTTTTTTCATCTAATACATACTTAGAGCAATCATTCTGGTTTGAAATATAAATTCTTCATACATCTCCTTGTTTAAATTTGGATTTATTTCCAGTATAAATTAAATACAGACTTACATTTAACAATTTGTAATAACTACGAGCCTGCTGCAAAACTTGCAGTCTGGTTCATACACAATTACATTAACTTTCAAAGCTAAATACTACAAAGTAAACTTGAAAACTAAGTCACTAAGTGTGCATTGCATATAAATATTGCACACAGAAAGAAAAATTACCTTACTGAGAAATAGCAAAGAATAGAAAACTATAAAATTTATTATCAAAATCTCCTATGCATGTTTTTGGCAGTAGATTTTTTGATTCACTATATATTAATTATTATTAATTTATAGGTACCTAAATCAGTTTTTGTTGAAAATGTGGTGTTAACAGCCTGAAGTTGTATATGTTATGATTTTTGTGACCTAAGGGGTATGATGCATTTTTCAGTGTCATACCCAACAGTGTTATTTTTTAAATGTAATTTTTCTTGCCAGGGTACAAATTAGGAATAATGCAAATTACTATTCAAGCTTGGTTAGTTGTATTAGTAAATAATAAATCATAAATGCTAAGAGTATTATGTTATTATATTTTTATGTTTAGTTTGGCTTAGTTTGCAGAAATAGTAATAATCCCTTATGAATGAATGCATTTGAAGTTTATTTGATCTAACTATACACAATATAAAAATGTATTATATATGTATCATTTCCATGTTAACTTGTGTTACCTATATGTTTATTACTGAAATGTTTTTATTGAGATATTCTTAATTTTTTTCAGTTTCTACCAATAGATTTTTAAAATTTTTTCTTATTTTCACCCTATTATAACAAAATTGGGTTTTCAAAACACCCTTGTACTGTAGTAGTATTAGTTTCCTTGAGATAATTAATATATTCAGTATTTTTCAAAGCATTATTTACTTTTAAGGGTTGTAAAAGAAGAAATTGTAGAGGATTCAGCAAATCTACCATGTTTTAATGGGAGAGTCGTTAGTTGGGTAAGTTTTAAAATTAGTAAAATTTAATAATTTTGTTTATGATTATATATGTAAAAAATTTCTTAACCACCTAACCCATGATTAGATTGGATTTGATAAGGCTGCTAATTTCACCTATTTTCAGATCTATTGTTCTCTGAATCTAGATTAAATTTTCCAGTCCAACTGTTTTTATGTATCCAATTAGCCTTAAGACTGAACTTTCCATGTAGTTTCTTGCCAGTGGCAACAACTGGCCCACGAGACATATTGAAATACCCAACTAAAAAAAAATATTACACTACCTACTTACTCTTACTCACAGAATCAAGTGAGAGAGCAATCCGAGTGCATCACTGGCGGCATAACTAAAGTTTATTGCTTCAAAACTGTATTGTTCTACTAGGCACTAGTACAAGAAACTGCACATTTGCCAGGCAGTGACACTGGCATAGCTTCCTCTTCTAGGTGACAGAATTTGCACTTTGTCTGTCAACTTCAGTAATTTCTGTTTATTTAGCTTACAGTGTCCTATTAACATACCTGCTACAGCTTCGCCAGTTTTCCAATCTATGCTTTTTAAGTCTTGACAAAAATATTAGTAAATGTCCTCTAATGAACTGTTTTGCCTGTTTCTGATCTGCTGAGATTACCCAGCATTCTAACCAGCAAACCACTCACTTTGTTGTGGCCTTGTTCATTGTCAAATCAAGTAAGCCTTCATTTGCTTCTTTACAATGTTATCATCCCCATTTGCAGTGTCTCTTTTCTACTGATCCATATGCTATTGGCTTAACAACCTTTGAGCAAAACGTTTGGGTCGTTTTTGTGCTTTTGCCTCTGCGTGTTTTCTGATGGTGATTGTTTCTAGAAACCATTTGATCAAAATGTAATTCTAGGTATTTTGTTTCTTTAGAAAATAAAATCACCGTTCCTCCAGCACATTTCGTTTTAAGGCATCATAGTGCCATATTTTGTGTAGTACTTAAAGTTGAATATTTGTGTTTTCTGAGTATTGTTAAATGCTCCCTAAATGTCTAAGAAAGTGGCCATCACTATCTTTGTGTTCTATAGACTTTGAGATAAGCCTGCTTAGATCATTTAGTGCCAGTTCCAGGTCTTTATGACTGTTACGTCAGTTCCCTTGAAGTTCTGTAAACTATTTCGCCATTGCATCAACTGAATGAAATATTCTATTATTAATATGCAAACGAAACACATACACTAATTGTGACTTTTTTTTAAATTTCTGTTAAGTTGGTATCAGCTGATGGATCTAATCATTCTGATGGAGGTTCTCAATGTACAGACAGTGTAACACATCAATCAGAAACTCGACTTCCACCACCGGCGCCTGAATCGGTTTGTACTGACACAGAAAGTATTATAAGCTCTAGACATGGTAGAAGACATCATAAATACTCATCACGTATTAATGGACATCTTCCAAGGTAAGCTTTTTAAACATGTGTAAGGGGCAATTGGTAAATTTGGTAAAATTTTTGTGTAACAGTTTTTTGACATGCTTACTGCGAGAATCTAATGGAATTTGGTTAAAAATTTGATTCTTTCTATGAAATCAACCGTATCTGTAGTTTGCCTTTGGCAAGAGAGTTTCTAAATACCCTTTATATTAGTCTTCTCAACTTGGGATGTATCTTAAGTTCTTTCCATGTCCTCAAGTAGATAATAAATATTTACATTTCTTTAGGGTATATGAAACGGCATCCGTAGTAAGTTCTGACCTAGAAACTACCAGTTTTCAGTCAGAAACTACAGGAAGACACACTGCTTTATCAGAATGTTCAAGTGTTAGCCGACTGCACGTAGCTGGACGAAAACGTCACCAAAGACGACGGAAACAAAGATTACAGGTTTGCTATTTTATTTATTTTACTTTATAAGGCAAGAAATCTTACAAAACTTCTTCCAAAAAGGACTATAAAGTGGAATTCAGATGTCAGAAAGAAGTAGTGTCAAAGTACACCAAACAGTTATTATTAATTAGAAAATAGTGGTCTTTTATATTAATAAATTATTATTATTTTTTATTTTTATTTATTTATTTACAGTTTTACCATTTTTACAAAATAATGTTCATTCATAAAGAAAAATTATGTAAAATTAAATTAATATGCTTAAATATTTAGAAGCTTAACTGATTTCTTAAACGTTGATGTAGATATTCCAAATAAATCCAGATTACCACCATGTTTATTGGCAAATGTTAAAATTATTCTGGTTGGTTCATTTTGACTATAATTGGTGGTATGAAATGGAATATTAAATATCTCGGTATTACGAGTTCTTCTAGTATTAGTATTAAAACATAAAGCTGCTTCTAACCTTCTATGGTTACAGTTGTTAGACTCAATATTTTTTTGTTACAGGCTTTGTCACGAACAAGTTCTTATTCAAGCATCACAGATTCTACCATGTCTTTAAATATAATTACAGTTACCCTAAACATGGACACTGTTAACTTTTTGGGTATTTCTATTGTAGGACAGAGTAATAAAGGTGGAGATGGAGGAATATATGTTGGTTCTATAATGAAAGGGTGAGTCTAAAATACTTTGATTAAAAAATGTGAACAATCAAATTTATACCCATCCTATTTGAAGACATTGGTTCAAAAACGGCATTAAATTGGTCGGTAAGCATTCTTTGGATTTTATCATTATTTCAGTAAATCACAATGTAATATATTCGCTTCTTGTATAATGGAAACTGGTTTACTTAACATCAATTTTATGTTATATTTCATCTTCACATGTATATAATCGGACTTAACTATATTCACCACAAGCTGACATTATCAAATTCAGATCTATAATAATTGTAGCCCCAATTTCACCCCAAAACTTATAATATTGATTAATGTAGATAGGAGCAACTGAGCAATGCAATTTGAATTTTATATCTCATACTTCCTCTCTGTCAATCACAGAATGGCTATAAGGAACATAATTATTTGCCCAATCGTACAATTGATTTAATTATTTGCCCAATCGTACAATTGATTCGTGAGCATTTGCTGACTACAATATTTAATTGAGAACCTACAGTTTAATGTTTAACAACAGACCGACTATTTTGATGTAAGGAGTGTAACAAAGAAATATATTTTAAATTATTTTCAGTGAAAATAATAATCACTAAATATTGTTTTTTTTGTAGGGGAGCTGTAGCCTTAGATGGCAGAATAGAACCGGGTGATATGATATTACAGGTGAATGATGTAAATTTTGAAAATATGTCAAACGACGAAGCTGTTAAAGTATTAAGAGAAGTTGTACAAAAACCGGGGTAAGATTTTTTATTGATACATACATTTTCAATGTTCCACTAAATCTGTTAAGGCCAATCCGATTTTTGATTAAAAATAATACAAATGCTATTCAGTTCATTTGAACTACTTTATTAAAAATGGTACCAAATTCCAGGTTTATGTTTTTTAATACAACCAGGATGTAAAGAAATTTTATACAAATACGTATAGGTAATTTAGAGTGGTTTATTTTTGGTTCACAGTAAACCACACTTCAAATTTCATATACATTTTGATGGCTCCATTATAATGAATTGTCCTAAGTGATTGCATACACCTGCACCGTAGCCTATTGATATTTCTAGTACTATTAAATTTTCAAAATAAAAACAATAAATTTTAAATCCTTTCAAAAAATTTTACCATATTTCATATTTTTAGACCGATTAAACTAGTAGTTGCCAAATGCTGGGATCCCAATCCCAAAGGCTACTTTACAATACCAAGAACAGAACCTGTTAGACCTATAGATCCTGGTAAGTAACGACAATACATTTTGTAAAAGGCATTAAGGGCCCGTTATTGAATGAAAATATGACCGTAAAAACATGGCTTACGTTTTTCATTCAGTTAATTTTTATTAATAATTTTATATGAGATATAAGGTGTTATATCGATTGCCAAACTGTTAAGGTATTGTGCATCATAATTTATATGGGTTTCTTGTTAGTAATAAATTCAACAGACGTTGTCAAATATCCCCAATTTTGGGCAATGAAGATTGAAATGATATAAAGGTGACACATCCTTCATAACAGTATTTTATAGACAAATGTGTGACAATGCAGCGAAAATATTGTTATTTTATCAAGAACTGAATGAAATAAAAGCGGCATAATTAGCGCCGTAATTCAAATATGGTAGCCAAAAAAATCAGTCTTAATTGGTTGAACCGATTTGGCATCAGAGGGAGCTGACTGAATCAGTATCATTCGAGTGATAGGTATATATCGAGAGGATAGTTTCCGATATGAGACTGGTACAACGTGTGTAATGCAATAATAATGGCTTGTTAACTTTTAATAGCGAAAGTATTAGTTATACACGAACGACTTCAAAGCGTTTTACATATAGGCAATCAAAGATCTCGCATTATATCTTCTCTTTATAATAATAAATCACATTAAGCTAAGTTAGATGTTTAAAAGTGATTTCATTTATTTATATTGATTTATTCAATTGAATGTTGTTTGTTTTTGTAGGTTTGAGTAAAATTAAAGGATTTGTCATGGTTTTTTAATATTTTCGGTATTTAGGCTAAGATCTGGTAAATAATTTAGGCAGTAGCTGGCAACAGTGTTCTTGTTTTCGTTCCAGTTTAGGATAGGATAGAGTTGCCTGTGGTTTTAAAAACGTAAAACAAACATGACGTATAACACGGAGGAGAAAAAAGCGTCATACAAAATTTATATACAGTGTGGAAACCACTTATGGAATAAAATTCTTTATGTCATTATTTTAGAAAATTATAAAATATGCCGAGACACGTCAACTTTTGAATTGAGTTGTGCGTTATGTAAACATAAATGTAAATGTACAGGGTGACTCACGCAAGTATGCCATAGTCGGTGTTTTTTTTTAATGGAACACCCTGTATATTTGCATATTTTTGAAATCCTCTTAATGGACCGATTCCAAAAAACTAAATAATGTATGGTCAATTATGGATTTTACAGGGTGAAATTTTAAAATTAATAATTTATTACACTTGAAATATTGGTACTTTTTAAAATTAGCTAAATATGGATTTATCAAAAATCTAAACTAACTAAATATTAGACGTATTTGTATATTAAACAAAACCTGCTACGCCCATGAATTTTATCATAAATACCTAAAAATTGCCTAAAAACGCCAAGAATTAGACAAAATCGGTAAATAATGTGGATTGTTTTAAATCGGTTAATAATGTGGATTGTTTTCTATTCTGTCAGTTGTTGATGTGTTGACAGTTTATACTGGAAAAGTAAAATCTTCCCCAATAAATGGATTGGACGAAGAGGTACTATCGAGTGGCCAGCTAGATCGCCAGACCTTACGCCGTTAGATTTTTTCCTGTGGGATTATCTCAAGAACAAAGTATATGTAACACAACCAACTTGCATTGTAGACCTCAAAGACAGGATATATATATACAGAATATTTCACCTCAAACTTTAAACGAAGTTAAAGAGTTCTATAGGAGACTGTGCTATTGCCAACAACTAGGTGGAGAACATGTTGAGCATTTATTTTAATGTATTAAAATCAAATACATCAGGTATTTTGTGTATGTGTTTGATAACTGTAAAAATAAAAATTTCACGCTGTATAATTCATAATTGACCATACATTATTCAGTTTGTTGGAATCGGTTCATTAAGAGGATTTCAAAAATATGCAAATATACAGGGTGTTTCATTAAAAAAGCAACACCGACTATGGCATACTTACGTGAATCACCCTGTACACTTACATATATGTTTACATAACGCACAAATCAATTCAAAAGTTGACGTGTCTCGGCATTTTTTATAATTTTCTAAAATAATGACATAAAGAATTTTATTCCATAAGTGGTTTCCACACTGTATAAAAAATAATCGAAATAAGACGGAAAAATAATAGAGATATAAATTTTATAATAAATAGGGCCACAACGTATCAACAACAAATCAGATAATAATTCACCCTCGTTGCCTCGTTACCTCTGGTTAACAGATAAGAAATGTAAATTAAATCGAAAACTATAACATCTCAATGAATATATCACTTGGTATTGTATCGAATGATACAAACTGGCATGGGAAGTGGGGATCAGTGGGGTGCGACACGTGATTATTTGTCCGGTACACGGTTGATCAAGTATTTATTCAAGATTATAACGGTAATCAACCATTGACACTTATTTGGTCAACTAAATTACCAGTTCCGAGAATATATGATCCAAATTTTGGATAAAACCATATCCTCTCCCCGTCTTGTGGTTTTCAGTGGAAGCTGAGGTTCATTATTTTACCGTAGTAGCTAATAACGGGGCCTTAAAGTGGTCACTACTTTCCCCAGACATCTGTTAGTAGCGACAATCACTCTTTAAAAAGGGATATTTTACATTTCAAATTGATTATATTTTTTGTAAGATTCATGTTTTAAAAGAATTTGTTATGTAGGAGCATGGGTGGCACATACAGCTGCTGTTCGAGGGGATCCAGTTGCTCGACCTCCGAGCAGTTCGACAGTATCGAGTTCATCTATAGCTAGTACGATACCCGCCAATGAACGTGAGTGTCTTCTAGGTCCTGGTATGTATGCACTCAAATATTAGGTTTTTTTATAGCACCATTTTTTTATTTAATATAATTGTTAACAAATAATTTGCCCTGCGTGTCAATTTTATTTATATTGATTATTTATTGCATAAATGTCATAAAAAAGAAAAAGACAACTGTGGAAAATGATTTGATTCATTTTTCTGTTGTTGCCGTTAATACCAAAATAATTTGGGATGTGACATTATTGTGGTGTAAAGGATGGGGGGATCTATTATGCAAATAGACAACTCTGTTGAGAAATTTCGCGAAGCAGCCCGAACGGAGTCGACATAAGACGATGGGCATTTAAATGGGTATGTCCACCCATCTCTCTCTCTCTTTTTACTGTTCTCTGTCAAGCTTTCGTATCTGTTCTCTTTATAATCTGTGACTATACCAAAAATAAATCTTATTCACCATCAAAAATATAGACTAAAATTTATTGTTACAGACATGGAAGAACCACTATCGGTGAATTCACCAATGTCTCAAGTGGTTCAAGCAATGCAAAGAGCCGACAGCGGATTGGAAATTCGGGACCGGATGTGGCTTAAAATTACAATTCCCAATGCGTTTATCGGCACTGACATGATCGACTGGTTATTGACACACATCGAAGGTTTTCAAGAAAGAAGAGATGCCAGAAAGTATGCTTCGCATTTATTGAAAGCAGGATTCATCAGACATACAGTCAATAAGATCACATTTTCTGAACAGGTATGTATACAGATCAAACTCCATTGGTATCTTGGAAATTGTAAAAAGTAGAATTGAAAAAAATAAACTAAAAAATCGTTTTTGTAGTAATATAACTATTTGAGTTGGGCCCAAATGAATGTTTTCACTAAATGTCTAATTTATTAAGATTAAAAAAAAATTTAATTTTAATTCACAAGGGACAATACAAATAATTTGAATTTTTTTCGAAAACCGGTTAAAATTGTGGGGCTTTACATTCGATCAAATAAGATGTATGATGAAGCTATATTTTCCAGTAATGGATTGGTAAATATACATTATTGGTCTGTTATAACAATATTTTAACCAAGGTCACTGGTCAATTAACGTGTGGCGTGCGTTTTTAAATGATAAAAAGACCCTTTTGCTGTTCAAAATTTAAATGGCGAGCGTTATTTGAAATTCTTAAGAGATTAATTGCCCATATTATTAGATGTCCCTTTAGCATCTGGCAAAATATGTGGAGACCCACTTTACAAATTAAATGATTCATTTTTTGAACCAACAATAACAATATAAAGTATAGGTGGATAGGAAGAGATAGCATATTTTCGTGGCCACCAAGATAATGTTGTTTTTTATCTATTGGGTTAAATTAAAGACCTGCAAATAAAGTATTCAACAAATACAAAACGCAATTGATAGAAGCTGCTGCATTTTTTACCTCATGAAGATTAAATATCTGCATTGAAAAAGATGGAAAGCATTTCGAGCAGTATATTTAGGTTAATTCACTAGAACATTGTTAGTTATTGTTATTGTTGGTTAATATCAATATCGGTCAAGGCATAAGAGAGGGTTTATCAATGCCCGGATAAATCTGTCAGCTACGTAGTCCTCAGCTATCTCTAACCGCCAGTCAAAGTCTCGGTTACAATAGAAAGCGTTTATCAATATGTGGTACATTGACAGCTAGCTAACTGGCGACTAAGTGTAATTGAGCATTTGACAACCTTGTTCGGGTTATGAACGTGAGTGTAATGTTGTCAAAGTGTAAATTTCTCATTTTAATTTGGTGTAAGGAGGATCACCCGTTACATGAAATTTACATATTATTAATTTTATTCGCACATTTTGTTATCACACAGTGAATCAAGAATATTGAGGTGAAAGTTATTATTTCTCTATTTTACCGTAAGCTTAATCTGACATCGTGGAAAATTTCACTTGTCAGTGTCAAAATTGTGGTACTGTTATTTTTATTTCGTCCATGTTGTGCTTTGTTGAGTTGTTTGCATTTGAGCTTGTCCACAAAACAAAAAAGATATATCAATTTCACGGGGTCAGAGCGACAATTAGGTACTTATAAAAGTAGCCGTTCACCATAAAAGTATAATAGAATGCAAAAAGACGGATGCTGTGACCTGGCGAGAATAGCTGGAATTTGTTGGAGTATGATGAGAACACTGGGCTTAGATAGTCGAAACCGAGTAATAAACTCGACATTATCAAGCTCTTCAAAGGGATTCATCCGTTCTTCAACAGTATATGGTCGTCTTTCATACTCTACAAATTCCAATAAATGAATCAAATAAGCTTCTCGATTTCGCCCTAAACGATAATAACACAATCAAATTTAAAGTTGAAATAATCTTTGTTGCAAAATGTAAAGCAAACATGAAAAAATCATGACACAGTTGTCAGTTAGAATCTATGGTTAGAATAACACCACCCCTTTCTCGTATTTAACTGTATGTTCTATGGTTAACATCAACTTGATAGTGGCAGCTAGGGTAGCCGAAAGTTTGACTGCCAGCTAATGCAAACTTGCAGTTGATAAACACTTTGACCAACAGCTAAGATTTAGCCGAAGGCTACAATATTTAACCGAGCATTGATAAACCCGCCCTTAGACCTTAGGCTTTGACCGATATTGATGTTCAGATATTGTTATGTGCAGCTTCTTCGCGCATACGACTGCAACTTCTAGACTCTAGTGGGTTTTTCTTATGTGAAACGGAGTCACCTCTTTTGATCAGACACCCATTGCTTATCAATACTATGATTGTTGAAGTTGTTAATTTTTTGTAATTAATCTTGTTATTTTATTACAGTGCTACTACATATTCGGCGATCTTTGTTCCGCAATGACCAACCTCAAAATACAGGGTGATACAGATAGCGTGGGACCATTGCCAAACGTTCCGAACTACATGCCATACAGCGGTACATACAATCCACTAGAATACATGCCGATGCCATTTTACAGTGAAAATACCGTATACGGTTACAATAAGGAGGAATCCGTTCTAAGTGGAAGCGGTAAGTTATTGTTTTTGTTAATTTTATTTAATCTGCAAAATGTTATTTCAACCCAGTCATTATAGGAGAGAAATAATAAGCTTATAATTTCTACATACATCTATTTTGGCATTAGGTACCCGCTTCTTTAAGTTATTCAAGGTCAAATTAATTGTTGATCCTTTTGTGACGAATCAAGGATCTTGAATTTATATGTATACTTCTAAAAATAAACAAAGCTTATTAACGAAGTATATAAAACACAATATTATAATAACTTTTTCGCGCACTTGTTGAATGAACCCATGAGGAGCTCTAGTCAAGTTCAGAAAATGTTTATCTAATTAATAATGGAACTGGCTTTACCCTGTTTTTATCATTGGTAATATATCTTAGCTCAGAAAATCTCTTCTCTACCTTGGTATATAATATACTATTATCTTAGTAAAAAATACCTAATTTCTTCAATAGATAAAATGTGATCTTGATAATTTTTCTGTTCTACATCTCTCATATTAAAAAATGCAAATATGATTTATTTCATGCTAAGCCAGATATTGACTAAAAATAACTGATTTTAAGAAATTTTTGATCCAAACAATAAATTGTTAAAACAAAGGTAGGTATGTACAAATTGTCAGCTTATTATCTTTCGTTCCAAGGTTTGACACCTTTTTAGGACCAGATGATTGGGAATTAAATAATATGATTGCATTTATAACATAGGCCAGCCGGTAGGGGTTATTTTAGACCAAGTCAAGTAATTAGCAATACGTCCGAGCAATGGTTTGGCTGGAAAAAATTCGGTAAGTAAGTATGTGTTCCGCATCCGCGCGACTCTGCTGCACGGCGGAAGACCTACTTTCTGAATCGCGGAAAAAAATATAAATATTCAATCCGAATTTTTTTTAAATTTTTGGTGAGAGCCAAGGTTGTGAATAGTAAATAAAAGGTAAAAAATTAATTTTTACATATTTTTATTGGAAAAATTTATGCAAAAAATTATATCTTAAAAGTATATATTAATCCTCTTTTATACCTTTCCACTATATAAATTTTGTTCCTTGAATATTCATCTTTATATTACAGGAGCATCAACTTTTATTTTGAAAAAATAAAGAAGATTCCTACCCGAATCTATAAAACTTGCTATTCTCGCATATAATACAAAAAATCATTGAATCCAAAAATGTATGTGCATTAATTAATCTTGTGAATATGTATTCTTGATCTTAGAAGTTTTCCCAACAGACCTCCTAAATAACAGTTTTTCTCCTACGAAAAATTGTATTATACGAGTATAATATATTTTTTATTGAGATACTTGGTTTTTGATTAGAATATAATATTTATATTATGTATGAGTAATTTGCTAAAAATGATTATTAGCTATAACAAAAAAAATGCCATCTTAAAGCTGACACTTCCCCTTTCAAAACGCCCTATTACAATTATTTATATATTACATTATAACTGTACAACAGTTTATAATGTACTCCGGAGCGCTTCAGAAAATAGAGTCGCGCGAATGCGGAATACATACTTAGTTTACCGAATTTTTTCCGGACAAACCATTGCTCGGACGTAAGAAACTCAGGAGACCTTTTTTTATGCGAAGCACTTCCCCTACTCGGTAGTATTTTTTATTTTTTTCTACCTCCCTCCCAGCGCGAAATATTAAGTAATTTCGAAAAGAAGAAGTTTTCTTTATTTTTTTTTAATTTCGGAAATCGATAGACTGGTAAACTTTTTCTTATATTAATCTACATACTTCAAGGTACTTATAAAAAAAAAATCGGCCGTATTCTTGTAGTTGTGACCCCTATCATCTGGACTAAAAATAAAATTAGTGATTTCGGGTATATTTGTAAATGCTGTATTCATGTATTTACCTGTTTGCACCTAGTCTTCAGCTATTATTCCCCAGAAAAAGGTAACTAACCGTGTAGCATTTTCTACATATTTTCCAACTGTACATAATAATTAATGATGGTATTTGTTAAAAAAATGTAATTATATAATTATTAATTACATAACATCTGCCCAGGATCTGCCAACCACCCGGGGTTTCATTTAATAATAAGTTTCATTGCAAACAAAAATATTTCACATTAAAAAAGGATACGAGGTCCATTCATATAGCCGGATCTTATACTACACGGTTTGACTAATTTTACTAAAAATATCCCCAGCTTAAATAGGGCATTTCATACTTGAACAGGGAATAGAGATTTTGCAATCTTTGTAACCGAGATACAGGGTGTAACTCAATTGAGTTATAATTGAGAAATATGTGTACCAAATCAAAATCAAAAAGATGATTCGTTATCTTTAACAACATCAGGGATACAAAAATCGAAATATTAATTAAATGGGGAATTTTTTAAATACTATGTATTACAGTCAATTTAAAAAGTGAGAATTTACCTCTATTTTGATTTTACAACAATTGAAACACGACCTATTTGTAATGTCGATTACATCAAGTTTTCATTTGACGTTTAAAAAAACCATGTCGAAATAACGGGGCATGATTCAATTTTGATGTCCCTTATACAACTTGTTTATTTTTTCTTATATATTTCATCGAAATGTATGTTTAATTGTACCAAACGCTCAAAATATTGACTAAAAGAAAAAATGTAATATACTGATTAGCTCGACCCAGATGCGAAAGTTCACTCACATGTTTTAAAAACAGTTGTTTGTTAGAGTCAGAAGGATTTGCTCAATTATTCATATTTGACTTATCACTCCCAATGGACATAATGTCTAACTGTATTTGGAAACACAACACCTTGATTATAACCTTAAAATGTATAAATTACTGAATTTTGGCTTCGACCTGTCAAACTACTTGGACACATTTGTATAGAGCAAGTCAACGTGAAGACACAACCAGATGAATCAGATGATAAACAAGCACAACGTGGCTCTTAATGGTTACTTGATTTTGATTTAGTGACGTATTGAGGTATTTTAAAAGCTTTATCTGACTGTTCATAATAAATAGGATCATTAAATCAATGCAAAACAACTAAATTACAAATCTAAAACGATTGCTTTTCCTCACTACGACTGTCATTAGTGTCAATTGTTGTCAATTCTTGGAATGTACATAGCAACCTATAATTGACCAAACCGCGTATTTATAAAGACCTTCTCGCTCTTATGGTGCAAACGATAATTTTACATTTTTTAGAAACTTTTCGCTTTTGTATCTGGGTTGGGTTAAAATATGTAACTATGTAACAACCATTACTGATTAGTGCTATTTAAACAACAAAACAACTAACAAAATATTTTTTTAAATATACGAAATTTTAAATAGTTACAAAAGTTTGGGTACGCCAATGAGTGTTTCCAGTGATATTTTTTGGTGAACTGTAAGATAGTTGTAGTAGTAGTACGTACTTGACATCTAGTATAGGTATGTACCTTATTCGTTAAAACAAAATATCAGAATATAAAACCTTCTTTTTCAGATGTTCGCTTGATTGAATCTTCATGAGGGTAACGATAGTGCAGAGTTTTTAAATCCGTTCGTGCTAAATAAACTTATTTACTAAATATTTGAGAAAGTTACGTAAGTTATGTATATATATAATCGATGGTGTTATGGTTGGTGCTCTGTGATATTATTCGACTACAGTACAATATTTAACGCTATTACATAAATACTGGACTGGTTAAAAACATTTATCCCCGAATCCTTCCATGAATGTGTAAAGAGATGCCTGTTAATAGTGGTGGAATTTTTTTCAAACAATCTGACTAATATTCAAATGTAACGTATGAACCTGCTTTAACTTGTTTTATGTGAGTTATTGATTAAAATTATTGTCAAACGATTTTGTTGGAATGGCAGAAGATATTATAACTTATGTTTATACATAATTTCTAAGCTATACATTGGAACACTTAATTTTCAGTAATTGATTACATACATCCGGAAATCCGGAAGAGTGTGTAGAAGATTCACATTTGCCATATTCTGTAGAAACAGACTGTTCCTACATAGTTTAATAAATATGACTGTCAATTTGAAGGTTTCTGTAATCCTCCATTTTCCAATTCCAATTTGTTTACATTTATTGACAGATGTTTGTTTGGATTTCAACCAAATCATTTAAAACTATCGTGTTCAACTGTGGCAGATATCTTAGAGAAATTTGAATGTAAATCAATTATCAATACTTTATTTACAAAATGGTGTTGTGTAGTACACAAAAAAGATGTTAATGGTGTTTTTGAAATATAAATACTATTCACTCATTCTAATAAGAATACAATAAGTTTTGTAAAATTTGGGTTCCTCCTGATGCAAATCAACTTGAGTGATGAAAAATATCATTGGGAAAGAGAATATGCCGAAGGAAGCTAGACTATGTTCATTTTAAGTGATTATGAAAATGTCTTAGAGCAGTAGCAGAACCTGTAATCAATTTGGTCGACTGCAACTAAAATTTATTGCTAGAGTAAGAAATAAATATACAATGAGTATTTCTATTATTACCAGAAACTTTTAATATGATTATTCAGTCAATTTAATCTTTTCCTCGCACAGAACGGCTCTGTTGGAATCTGTGAGTATTGCTATCCTTGTTTTGGAATGAAATAATTGCAAAAGGGGAATGTCTACACACACATTCTGATCTAATAATTGAAATTTCTTCGAAACCGTACCTTTTATCGACATTGAAGAAGAGTACTAAAATCGACTGAATAGTTTGATTTTTGTATTTAGTAATTATACAAGTTGTCTATGTATTTTTAACCACTGGACACAATACGCCATTGGATTTCTTTGGGTAGTAACTTTCAACAATATTTTAACCCACTCGCTCCCGAATTTTTGGTATTAAAGTTTTTAGCAAAAACTAGAAAAAAAAGTTGAATTTACTATGGATATAACTGAAGTTGAATAACTTTCAAAGGAGTAGATTTATTGACAAATAAGGAGTCGTTTCTACGGACCTTTAATTTCCAGGATTATGCTCTCAGAGATTCTGGGCGGATGATACCTTGCACGGATGGGGCGCAAATACGCCGAAACTGGCCTACCAGACGTCCCTTCTAATTACGAACCAGAATGGTTGATTATATCAGGCATATATCCCAACCCCTTTTAACTAAACAGTGCAATTCAATGTCTGTCGGGGCATTCCGTCCAAGGAGTAGTTGCTGCTTCTTGATGAACGGACTCTGTTCTTTGAAAAGTATTTTTCATAAACTTTGTTATAATAGTATAAAACTATTATCTTGGACATCTCAAAATATGTCTTGTTCCTATTCAATATTCCAACTCTACCTTTAATAGTCATCTCAATACATCTTTTCGGATGAATTCAAGGGAGATTTCCAAAAAAAATCAATTTTCTGAACCAGTCTAATAAATACAGTACAGTGGCGGCTCGCGATAAAAAAGGGATTGATAAAATAATGTAGAATACGTTACCTATTGTCAAATATATATTATTGAGCAACGGATAAAGCAAACCAAATAATTATTTGTGCTTTCTTATTAAATTTTCTTGATCTCTAAAACAATTTGGTGAATTTTGTAGTATCAGTAAGGAGTACACTTCATTACAGAAGTGTTTTCATGGCTCGCAATTAATAAGTTTTTCTCACTTTAGTGAACTACAACACGCCTGTGTATCAAAGGGATTATTTCAGTATCATGACTTTGTACTTACTCCTTTTTGACGAACCGCCACTGTTACAGTACCCTCGGTGAATATACGTATGTATTAAATAGGCAGCATTGATGAAGCTTAGTTCGACGGGTTATTATTCCTAATTCAATTTATTGATTTTGTTTTTCAACGCTAACGATCTGACTAAAACGGTTTTCGTGAATTTTTACTAAACTCTTTTTAAACAATTTTAGCCTCTAAAAAATATATTTTAGGAAGCTCCGATGAATGCTGATTGTGTAACTTCATCTAACGGATTGCTTAATATTGAAGGGATACTTTTTTTATTTCAAACTATACTCTTTGTTTTTTTTTCTACCCTGATTGTGGTACGTTCAAAACACTACTTTAAAGCATTAGACAGTAGAAAATGGAGAGTATCTATCTGTTCATTTATAAAAGTATAAGATTTCTTTGTGGAACAGCCAAATGGAATAAATTAGAGTTGTATTTCTAAATTTGCATTTAAAAAAAATTATAATGGGTGTACCATGTGACGGTGGCTAATACCAACTTTCTCATTTTAAATACAATATAGTATATTATGGAAGTGTAAATTCGCCACATTCTTAAATTGCAGATTCAGTTTAATTGTCCTTTACGGTTAGCCTTCTGTACAATTTTGCGATGATAAGAGTATAATTTCAAATAAAAAAGATCCAATCCACCGTTTTTATTAATTTTTATATGTTTTGTTATTATTTTGTACTTTTTAATTTCTTTGTGTTCCTCTTATTATTAGTATTTATTTTATTTTGTGAAATTATTTAGTACTATATGGGATTGTTGGAATCATTTACAAAATTTGCATAGTAGCACATTGAATTATTGCAAAGTTGTATTTGACTATTTAAATGATAATGAAAATTCTGTTGCTCCAGTCAATCTAGAAACTCTCTAGTGTAATTTTTAAAAGAAACCAACATAACCTAAAGTTAGCCTAGTATGTCTACTCTTGTATCTACAGGGAGCACAGATAAATCGTCGAAAGGTTCTCCTTTAGTAAGCACCGTTTCAATTTTCAGTATTCGACTTCTTCAGTTCTCA
>CAJUYI010000579.1:0-17559 GCA_910591695.1 Galerucella pusilla | reverse complement strand
TAACTATTTCAACTTGTGTGAAATTTCTCTATTTTAAATGAAACAAAGTTTGAACTGACATTTCACTTTATTATACAGCAAAATTTACAATTGTTTTCGTTCGAACTTTGATTCAGTTTTGAGTTTTTCCTTTGTTAATAAAATGGTTGTACTTTGTTTTTATTTTATTTTTTTACTACCTACACGTGCGTTTGTTTAAATTATTTTTATTTGATTATTTATACACACAAGAATAATTTCACTATTATTAACTACAGATCGATTCTTAACACTGAACCAACCGAAAAATACTACTGGATGTTTTGTATATTCTGAGGATTCAGTATATTCCGTTCAAGAATGCTACCAAACCATAACATTTTACTGAACTATATGAAATACTGAAATGACACCATGATAATGGGTACTCCTGTGTGGTGTGTTGTTTCTGTTTTGGTACTTCGACAGTATTAAACACAAACAGTAGTTCAAAAGTAAAAGTGTTGCATATAACTAAAAAAACATGAATGTTCCTAGCTTTTACCCTATTTTCGAAGAAAAGTTACGTAACTGAATGATAATCTCTTTGGTATGCTGTTAAGACTAAATAGTTTGATGGATTTTAACATTTGAGTTATCATTAGATTCGTCTTGAGTGACATACTTAGGGTACAAAATTTCGATACGGAGCCTGAAAATAATATTGTGGAGAGGAATATGTATAACAATACGGGCATCAAAGGAAAGGTAATGAATAGCCAAATCTAAATATATATACAAATGGTGTCCAGGAACAAGATACGAGTAAAAGAGTTCAACATTTATTGTAAATAACATTATTTTGACCTCACCTCTCTCCCCATTTATTGATATTAAGTTCCATAATAAAAATTGTGAAATAAATTATATTACACGAATAAGCTTCTCCAGGTAACAGATAATTACGCTTGCTATACCTTTTTTATTTGTTATATTACATTGGATTCAAATATTTGTTACATTACATTTTTCATATTCGTGGAATAACCACTTTATCTCTTCAAGATGAAGCCATTAGATTTAAAGGTTTCCATGGGATTCAAGCTTTGTAGACGTTTTTGTCATCATGGCAAAGACCACGTCAGGAAGAGTAACATAATAATATATCCATAAAAAGAGGTTAGACAATGGAAAGATAACGTACAGAATTGTGCATTATAAAATTTAAACTAATAAAAACTGTTATCTACTTAGTTTTGCTGTAGTTGGCATATTTAAAAATGTACCAGTCCAAAAATCAATAGAACTCATCGATCAAAATTAGAAGGTGATCAGAACCTCATGGAATAAACCAAATTGAGCTTAGCAACAATAATAGAATTATTGAAATTATGTAAAACAAAAACATATTTTTAATTCAATAATACATTTTTACCAACTACCTTTAAAGGGTTTTTAGAAATAATTTAAAAAATGGTTTTCAATTTAATATTTGAACTAAGTATCTTTAAATTTGGGAATACCTCTAACCTATCTATCCCAACCAAAACTAAACAAAAATCATTGAGGATAACTTTCAAAAAACTGCATGTATGAAATATCCTGTGGATGTGACACATTTTATATAAGAGAAATATCTAGACCATTAAAAATCAGGATAAGTGAACACAAAAAGTACATTGAAAATAAAGAGTGACATAAGTGAAGTATTTGCAAACATACTTGTACAATCAAAAGAATCCAATAGTAAAAAAAGAGATAAAAAATATTGCTTATTACAAATGCAAAGAAATATGTAGCTCATTTCAGCAGAATATAATTAAATTTTGTTACCAATGTTGAAGAGAGATATTTCCAATAAACAATTATAGGTAATGTTGTTTAGGTCATCTTATAATTTATTGAAATAAAAATATTCATTTTCTTTTTCGTCAAATTATCTTGAATATTAATCCTATTAAATATCTTACAGGTGGTTCATCTGGAGGTTCGGAACACTTGAAGGATACTGCAGCTGGACACAGCAGTGCCTCGGATAGCGACATCACTTCCTTAGGACCTCGATCGTCTGCCCTACCGAAGACCAGTGGAAACGGTAACGGTAGTTCGAACGGATCAGAACAGAGCAGCGGAACGCAAGTTTCGACGAATCCACAGTCAAAAGACATTGCCGGTAGTAGACAATCTTTTAAAATTGCCATGGGTAATCCATGTGAAATGTTTGTGGATGTTATGTAGAATGTGACTGATTATTATTTATCTTTTATTGAGTAGACAGTTTAAAGAATTTGTTTCAGTAAATATGTTTTAAATTACTATAAAATTTTTAAAACAACATCTTCTATATTCGCCTAATGATATATCCATTCGATTTTTTCTATTAGCAAAGTTTTTATTGCAAGAAATGTTTTTTTAAATAATTCAAAATGGAGTATCTCAATTATTGTGTCTAATAGCTCCCTCAGTTTTATTCCTTGAATTAGTTTAAATAACTCTTTCTCTTCTACCCTGTTTTCTCCCAGGTATTATACCATGTGATTCTCTAGGTCTGTGCCTTCAGCAAGTGTATGAATGGAGATTTCTTCTTCCTTTACACTTATTTCGGAAGATTCATTCTCCATTGATTTGAGTTTTTGGAGATACCCATTCTGCAGTCGGTAGTGTTCTGTTAGGACACCTGTCAAAACTTTCTGTGCATACTTGCTCTTGCTTATGCATTCATTCTTTTAATCTAACTTGGTTGTAGTTTCTCAGGAGTATGTTTGATTGTCTTAGTTCTAGTAGAACAAAGTTAAACAGCCACCAAGAAATTAGCAGACTATGTGATCGTTCTGAAATTAATGTACTGCTTTGGATTTCGTCAAATAAATCACAATTTTTGCAGGAAAAATTAATATTTTAGACTGTTTCAAAAAAATGGCAGCTACAAATAGTATTTATTTATTTTAGGGTGAAGGTGCAATTGCAACGTTTATAGTATTCTGAAATTAATGTGCTGCTTCGAAATTCGTCAAATAAGTCACAATTTTTGCAGGAAAATATACAAATTTGAAATATAGATTTTCTCAAATGTATAGTCTGCCTCTAGCTTCCATCTTTTCCGTCTTTTTAAGGTATTTGTTAGATAACATAATTTAATTTAAAATTGAGGGTTGATACTATTGATTTACATTAAAAATACCTGTTATTTTTTTTAAACTTCTACTCAATAAAAATCATGTAAAAAGTTTTTTGCAACATAACATAAATTTTTAAGTGGCATTAACATACGTTTTAAAAATGGGGGAATTTTATTAAAATATCTCTGTCATATATTTGTTTCTCATTTTTTACATGTTGAATAGGTTTTTTCTAATTGTCAATAGTTATATCGTTAAATGCATTTCTTATATCTTTTGAGAGCACTCTCCCGGCTCTGGCTAACACACAATTTAATCTGTTACATAAAAGGTTGTCTTGAGACACCCTATGCATACATAGTAGTAGTTTGGTAGCCGGGTAAAAAAATTGCTATTAATATTTAATTATTTATTAATAGATTTGGATAGTATAGAAAATTTATATTTCTAAATCTCTAATAACCAAGTGGATCGTGGCATATCTTGTTTGTAATTCAATATAGTTTTGACATAACTTTATTCTGAAGTGAAATTATAATTCAAAATAATATTTTAGACTGTTTTTAAAAAATGGCAGCTACAAATAGTATTTATTTTTTCTAGGGCGAAGGTGCAATTGCAACGTTTATAGTTATCACTTGATTTGCAAAAAACTTTGTACATTAAAACACGTAAACACGTGTTTGCATTTATTTAACACTAGTTAACTTAGGCACAAATTTACATGTCTGCTGCTTATTTATGTAGATTTTACATAACTTTTTTATTTTAATTTTTGTATATTTTACAGCATATTATATTTATATATATATTTATAAATTTTATTACAATAATATTTAAATTGTATATTAAAAATAGTAACTGTATTTTTTTGTAAAAAAATGTTTTAGTTAAATGATTTTATTTACTTACTAGGTAGTTTTTTTTTGTTGCATTCTATTGATTACTAAAATATCCCCAAAAGAATACATCTACAAGTACATATGATTTTCTAAATTGTTTCTATTAAATAAGATACAATGTGTTAAATTACTTTTTCCAATGAAACTTACTGTTCCTAATTAATTCCACTATTTAATGAAAAGTCTAAAAATATTATTATTAATTAGAATCAATTAGTTTCAAAAGTAATATGAGTGGATTCCACAAAGTAAAGGTTCAAACAGTAAATTCAATGTGTTGAAGTTTCTCTATAAAAATAATTATACCATATCGTAGGTATGGGAAAAACCATTCACAATTTCAGAGATAAATTTGACCCACCACTAAAAATTGCAACATTAAGAGACGAAAAAAATGAAAAGAGGGGACAGTAGAGATGGGACGACATCAAGCAGCAGAGAAGTCCAAACAAAATAACTGCCAAAAATGGAGATTCGCAAAAAAAATAAAAGATCAGTGATAACAATACATTTACAAGCAAACAAGTTCTGAACCCTGAGATGTAGACTACAAACCAAGATTGATCATGATCAAAGATTTTTTCTAAATGGATTAAGTTTATTAAGATAATTTGGATGTCCCAAAGAAATTAACACCAAAATATTTGTCTATAAAAACACTCAAGACTGAACACGGTCTTAAGCACACGTTTTTGACACTTATTCTATGTAAAATGAGTCAAAAACTGATGCTCGAGGCATTAATCATAAGTCTTGTTCATAAATTTATGATACAAAGCAAGTTAGAACACCATAAAATCAGTGTAGGTAACAAAAATGATATTTGGAGAAAACAAAATTAAAAGATGAAAAACCTACTTTTATTCATAATGTGGCACCCTGTATCTTACTTAATACGACCGGTTTGTAGAAATTGTCTAATTTCTTTTAGTCATTGCGTGTACGTTTTCTGAATCGCGAATTTGCCAAACGCAATGTTTTTTATTTCTACAGAAACGAGCGATTTTGAATTTAAAAATATATTTCAATAATATTGTAATGTTCGCCGCATGAAGCATGTAAAAAAATAATATACTAAATTTATTTCTTTTTGTTTCCAGTAGATGATTTCGTGCATATTGTTAATGTAGCATGGTTTTGTTTGCATGATGGATACGCTTATTGCAATATTTTAAATTACCAGTTAATGAAAACATATTTTTTTATGAAATATACATGTTATTTTAACGGGGTACTTCCAAAGATTTTGGAATTTTGTACCACTGGGAAGCGAAATTTCATGTTTAGGTTCGCGTAGTTTATAAATATATGTCAACTGGGCCTCAGCTCTTCAACAGGTAATTGCATGCAAACATCGATATTTGTAAAGATCATTGTCTGATTGGATGAAACTTATGTAGCTCCTTATTTCCCGTCAATAATATATTGGGTGGAGTAGAATTCAATGAGACCTCTGACGGAAAAAATTGTAACTGTCGCAACGAGTAAAATAATTCGTTTTGCATTGTTTTTGTATTATATGCAAAGCAACGTAATTAGCGTAAATTCGTACTTTATTTGTTCAATTTTGTGTCATTGACAAGTTTAAAACTGTGTTTTTCTATTTAACTCAACTGTCATCAATTCTGATTTAATATTCTTATATAATCAGAGATATTATGTCATTCTATTTTTTGTTTTCATTGCAGATCAAAGAGAAAATAAGTCGGTATTAAAGATTTAAAATATTACTCAATACAAACCTACCTTCCCTGCAACTTGTGTAGATATAATTATATCAAAAATCAAATGAAAACACGAAATCAGACCTAAAACTAAACAGTTAATTGAACGCTTGTTGTACTTTTCACAAATATCAACCATACCTATTACTCCAAAAATAAATTTTAGGAGTGAAAATTTAGTTTAACAACACAAAATACTAAAGCACAAACAAATAAAAGCAAAAGTTGTACAAAACATACACTGAAAATAACTAAAACCGCAAAATAAAACCACTTAAATATCAAAGGGCTTATACGGCAGCTGATTTGTTTTACTCGTTGCTAAGATGACGTTGACATTTCAGAGCTCCATCTATCGAATTCTACGTTTACCAATATCAATCAAAGTCGTCACTGGATGAGAGATATGCTGCAATTGACATTATTGACATGAAATCAGGTGGTCCCACATAAATGTCATCCAATCAGACATGATCTTTACAAATCTCGATTTTTGGATTTAATTATGGTTGGTCACACTAAATGGAATTGGCTAAACGATTATAATGAAACCAATTAAACCCTTAATTTGTAATCTTAAATGTAAAAGGACCGGATTGTATTATAATAATTTCTATGTATCTATAATATTTTTATATACATGAGCCCAATGAAGAATACATTTAAAATACTGATGATATAAGAAAATGGCCTTTGCATCTCAACAATATGAAAGAAGGTAACTGAACACTGAACTAAATATGGAATAGAATTGTACATTTGAATAAATTTCTTGTATATCTATTATATTAGGAAAAATATGATTCAAATTTCTCAAGTTCGACCCTGTAGCATATTTGCATCTTTTACTTGATGATTTTATATACAAGGGGATTGAACCAGGTTGTTTATTGCAGTTCATAGACAATACCATTTAGCGTTAAACTTATTATACCTGTTTTAAAGAGCCGAGGCCAAGTTTACGGATATTTATAAATAATGCGAAATAACATGACAGATTCGTTACGAAATTCCCATTCTCCAGTGCGGTAGAAAATTCCAGAATTTTTGGGCTAACAACTTGGATCCCAGTCACCCATTGTTGACGAATATTTTGTTCAACAAAATATATAAAATATTCTAACACAAACACACTCTTCTGTTGAGTATGATTGGGCAATACAGCAACCTGTCAAATAAAATTCAATATGACGTCCAAGGGCAAACAAAAATATGGTTTTGGTCGTTTGGTTTACACAAGAGTGTTTATTTTGAAGAAAGGTATTTTATTTGTCATTAAGGATTGTCTTGTGTCTTGATAATAATAATAAACAATAAAAAGGTTAGTTTTAGAAAACTTGTTGCATAAGAGGATTTTGGACCAACTTATGGCTAAGTTGAACCCACATAAAACATTCATTTTTCGTTTGTTTAGTGTCATTACTCATTGCTATAATATTTGTATTTGAATGCTAGAATGTACTCAATATTGTCCAGTAAAATTACTATTATTTTATGAACAAAGTGGTCTAAAATGGGAACAAAATAAAATAATTTCAACCTTAAATATTATTCAAACAGACGATTATTATGTTTTTATTAACATCTTTAAGATCACAAAATATAAAAAATACTAATTCATTTGATAAACATTCTAAAAAAATTAAACTTCAAACACCGCGATACCATAAGTTGTGGAGAACTGTTTTTGAATGTACACAATCAAAATGGAATCATTTTATCTTTCAATCTACTTGATTAAACAATATCATTTGTCTACCATCATCAACATAACTACATATTTTCATATATAGGATATGACTAATATAACAATCAAAATAATGAGCTCAAGCCATGCCTACTAAAACAGATACTCCATGGCATGTAAACTTTTAACTTTTGGTGAAACTGAGTGAAATTGGGGGTTGTACCTGTCATTGAAAGGGAGTTGAAGGTAGGGTTCGCATTTTCACGTTGAAGAATGTTTATTAATCATTTAGTGACATGTTTCGGGACTTTTTATAAATATGTACAGTAACCGAAAAAATGAATTTATTCCTTTTACACACCGTATACACTAGTTACGATATTTCGCATAAATAAAATCCAGTAAAAGTATAAATAGGGAACTATTAACATTCTTGAAACGGGACAACACTAATAGATAGAAGATATGGAAAATTCATTTTTATGAAGAAAAATTTAGATTGGCTACTTCTAAGGTAAATACCCTGTCTTACAATATTTATATAAGTTAATGGGTCTAATGTAAATAATTACTGCTGATTAAATATTTGTGATGATTTATATTTTTATCGAATAGTCCTTCAATAAAAAACAGTTATTTGTAAACACACTGCTAGTGATGAGCAAATAAAGTCTTGTTCTTGGTATTTCATGTTCCATATTGGTTTTGTACATTTAGCTTGTTGCTTATGTCGTTTTGAAAATGTTTTTATAGGTATAAATTATAAAGTGTCAACAATTAATGAAATTTTATTTCACAATGATCAGGAAAGTCATAATTTTTGTCATAAATCATCCCACCCATTGTCTCTAACTCTGTATATTGAAGTTATAACAAATATTTCCACTTATTGGTATTTAAGTAATGCATTTTAAGCTTTGGTCTTATTCTGTATGTAACAAATTTCCAATTTTCCAAAATGGTAGTTGGTTCTTGGCCTGTACACTACTACCTTCTATGGCATTATTTCCAATTCTGGTAATGGTGTTGGGATCCCATTTATTGTATTCTGTATTCAATTTCTTCAAAAAGCTTACTTTTTGGGATTTATTATTTTTGTAATTCTCTCTCTACTTAATCAGTATCTTTTTCTTTCTGCAACCCTTTCCACTACCATGTGTAATGGAGTAGATCATCAATAAGTTGGCAGTTAAGAAGCTACCGCCTTTGGCTCATAAAAAAGCATTACTCAATTAAACAGACACAATTGGTTTCAATGAAACGATTTAATTAATTGAATGACCGCACTGACTTCAATATTATAAAGCAATTAATAATTACATTATAGACAATAATGTATCTCTCCAAGTCAAGCCCTGATGAATCTGATGATAAACAAGAGTTCTTTGCACAACACGTGGTTCTTATAGTTATCTTGAGATTGTTTGAATTAATTTAATTTCTATCTGGTGCTTTCTTCCATATTCTTTGTATTTTAAAAGCTATATTTGACTATTTATAATGAAAAGGATCATCAAACAATAAAAACAGCTAAATTACTGATCTAAAATATATCCAAATAATTATTTATTTCCAGGGCGACTGTCATTAGTGTAAATATTTCCCTGTTAATAGTAAGGTCGATTCAAAAAGAGTCATTAAAATTGGTCCATAAGTAAAGAAGTTATATCTGATCATAAATAATAAAAAATATACCATTCAAATTGGGAATCTCCTTTAAAAAGGAATGGACAAAAAACACAATGCATTTTAGTTATAAGTTAAATCAAGTAATCTCACATTGTCAAATTTTTATTATAAAAGTGAACTTTTGGTGTAAACTTTACTAACAACTTATAATTTAATTTTTTCTTGTATCGGTGTACTTAGCAATCTTGAAATATAATTTTTTTATAGACAAATATTTTTTGAAACCAGTCAAATTGAAGATTGATATTTTGCATGAAATCCAGATCATTATATTAACATAAAATAGTAATAAATTTAGAATTTAATTTAGCTGGATGTTAAGTATTAGATTATTTTTAAAAATGTTTACTTTATTTTTAGATGAAACGGATTGGAAATGGTTTTTTCTAATTCAGAAAAACGTTTGAACCTGGCCAACAACCAAAATACGTGTAGATAACAATGTATCAAATTTTTATTTATATTTTAATAAATCGGAATCGTCTAGTTATGTTCTTAAATCGATAATAAGAATTTACCTTGCGATATTGTTTCCAACATGGACGTTCACGTATATATTTTATCTAAATGTATTTAGACAATTTTGTATTAAATACTATGTTGCTAATAAGTGTTTCATTCTTTGCCTCCCAACCTCCGAATCTTAGTTACGGACAAAGGTTGCGTTTAGTATAACTCCTTAGCACACGGGTGAACAACAAACATTTTTATAGAAAATTATTTTATTCCTGCCAATCAAATATTACATTGTATCAATTACCTCAATTATTTTACTTTTCCATTATTTATGTTATCCTTGGCCAGTCTCATTTAGTTTTTCTGATCTTTCTATTTTTATTAAGTGACCAAACCATTCCAACTGTTTTCTAAACTTTTATTTGATAAATTCGTTTTCATACTTTTTAATTATTGTTTCCATCTCCTTTATCCCATTGTAGCGAAGATATTTCCAATAAGATAATACTTAAGTGCTGAATTACCTTTAATATTATTTTTTAATCCGTTATTACTACATTTCATTTCAATTATTGTGTTAACATTAAACACTTCGTTCAATACCAAATCCTGAGCATCTTCTAATCGAAGAGGTAGCATGTGGGTAGGATGATCTGATATTAAATTTAAGAAATAAAATAAATTGACAAAGCAGCACAGAATAGTAATATAAAAACAGTGAGTGTATTATAATTTGTAAAGTTTAAACTAGAATTCTATTTTATTTACAAGAAAAAATTGATAATTGTCAGTCTAAAAGTATAATAAATTTTAAACTTGATTCAATCTTATCACTAAAACAGTGGGTCCCGTAGGCAATGAAAATGCAGACACCCTATCAAAGCTAGATGGTCTGAAACATTCACTTGATCCTGAACCAGTAGTTGTAATATAAAAAACTGCTCCTTTCAGTTGTACATTTTGATGGATTCAACAAAAACATCAGCGACTAGTAGCTCACTAATGAAATATTAAACCTCAGCAGGGTCCAGATAAGGAAAGTGATTACTCACTGGTCACTATACCCTAAGGAAACACAAACATACAATTGGCATATATATAGGGAAGGATCTCTCTGTCGGATGTGCTTGGAAGGGGAGGACACTGCCTCGGACATTAACCTCAAATGTATTTTCGCATGTATACAGGGTGAATAATGAAAAATGTGAGAAAGGTTTATAGCGAAACAGTAAAAGTTTCGAAATATCGGTCAGATCAAAAATTCAAACCGTTCTGCTGAGTACTTTTTAGTTTAAAAAGATCAATTGAATATTAGGAATAAAATATTTCAAAAAAATTATAGAAAATTGGGATTATCTGCAGAAATAAGAGTAACTGTAACATGAGAATAGTTACTAGGTATTACAATATAAAATGGATCGTGCATCAAGTTCTGTAACAAAAATATTAGATGGATGATACTGGGACTAACAATATCATTGAGGATTACCAGAGAAGATATTTTTTGTAGTTTTCTAATTTGGAAAGTTATAATTTTTAAATTATACGATTTATCACATTTTGATTTTGGTTATATTAATTTGTTTCACCTAATTATAGTTTTTTTTACTAATTTAATTCTTTTAGTTTCAGTTTTAAGTTACATCTAAAAGCAATTTTATGCGACAAAGTCAATCAAATTGCTTTTCATGAGAATAACACAGGTAAGAATTTGTTTTCGATATATTCTAAAAGGAACCTGATTTATCCCGGTCAGTTCTTTGAAAACTTTATAAACATTTTTTAGCACGAAATAAATATGCATGCATTTAGCAATTTCAAAATGCAGACTGTTTCATGACAAGCGTACATTACATATTTATTGGAGACACGTTTTCTATAAAAACTGGCAAAGAGGAAGAACAAGATATGGCGAATTTATGGAAAATATTTTGACTATTTTTAATAGAGATGAGTAGTCCCCAATACATAGATAAGGCAAGCTCGTCGTAAAACAGCCTGTATATAATTTATACACCTTTTAGAACGTACAATTTTAAACACTATATTTCGAATTCACTACCTGGTTTCAAACATAAACAAAGATCATTAAATTGCTTACAAATTGATATACACTGGGCAAATATAAAATTTTAATTAGTGTATCATGGCCTGAAGTGAGAAGCTTTGATATAATTTTCTTTTTTGGAAATAATCTGGTTAAATTTGGATGGGTTTAGAATAGTCTAAAGGTGCGTGTAGATACGGCGAATCGAGTTTTGATAACTATTTAAGAAGCAAGCAATATCAATGTATACACTCATGTACACTATTTTGGTATAGGCAACCAAATATACAATAATATTAACAAAAAAAACTGATGTCTAGTATTGAATACTTCTAATTTTCAACTTTTACCTATCTTTTTTGTTATATGATTCTACAAAACCATAATAATTACTAGTGTAATTCATTATTGACATTACTAACCTATAAAACAAATATATTCTTAGTTTTTGAATATTGTAAAAAAGGATTCAAGTTGTAGTACTCAATTGTACAGTCGACGGAAAAATTTTGTTACTTACACGAGTATTAAAAGGGCGATTAACAATCTCCTTGTTGGTCAAATAACTATTAATGGTTTGTGCTATGCATTAAAGTTTTCTGTCGACTGTACTTGGTATTTCAGTGAACATAGCACATTTCAACAGCTTATCAAGAGTTTTAGTGCATGCTCAGTTGCCTATACCAAAATCGTTTATTTAAGGAAAATTATTCATTAATAGGATACAGAATTACGATAATTAGAGGAAATAGATAAAGTAGTTGCGTATGACACAGAATACCGACAAGAAACGGACTGCTACGGGCCTATTTCTTCGCGCATACTCAAGATATTCTTTGTTGAAGTAATTAAAGTTTCATGTAAAAAGATACTTTTCATGTTGACGCTGAATTGTTTATTAATTGTTTATCAACCAAACAATTGTCAATTTTAAATATCTTAATATAAATTATTTATATTGCAGATAATGGACTGATATCCTTCAAATTCTCTCAAACCTAAGAAGACTTCGGTTAGTGGACTAATGTACCAATGTATACTGTATTTGTACCTTTTTATAACTGCTTTATATAGTACTATATTTTACAAATGTAATTAGTTTATAATTTATTATATTATATTGTATTCAATACTTATTAAAATATTAAATTTAAATCAAAAGTATCATTGCAATTTATCAAATTTGAATCGACTTAATATTTTACTAGAAACTGTAATGATTTGTTTACGGCTAGCATAGTTGTTAAACTTTTGGATAGCGCGCTTGCTGTGTACTGGTGAAATCCTTACCAAATATGCAATAATGTTTTCTTCAGTCCAGATTAAAGATGGAATCCACGTTGCACTTATAATGGCGCTACTAAACTAAAAATGGTGTGCAAGTGATGTGACCCCTTCCCAATCTAAAAGAGTGGTTCAATGTTGTATAACATACCATCTCGTATATGTATGTATATACTGGGGCGACACTCACTGATATCTAATAGTATATTGTATCACAAGATCAGAAAATGAGTTGTATCAGCCCGAGAATATTAGCTGCACAAGCGAACGCACCGAAGCAGAGTCAGATGATAAGGTTTTTTTTCTTCTGATTCCTTGTCCAACATACACGTAGTGGCGTGAAGTTAAAAACCACTACCATGTTTTTATTGAACTTTTCACTGGTAAACATTATAAATACTTAGTTCTTTTAGTTTTTCATCAGGTATAGTGCGGCTCTGCACGGTAAATCCGAAAAGTTTTATGTTTTTATTCCATCTCAAGCCTAAGTCAAGTCAGTTTCTTGGATATTGAAAAGAACTATACCGGGTCGCGAGCCGGCTATACGCTGATTTAGTTTAGATAAGTCGACTTTCAACTTGCATATTCTGAAAACAAATATTTCCTACATATTTGGAGCATGCGGAATATAATCAGCTGAAACTTTGTTAGACCATTTTTTGTGTGTGTTTGGGAGCCCGTTCTGATGCTAGACCATTCTACAGTGGGTTGAGTTTGAATCTAACACCAATCATCCTATTTAAGCTAACCTTTATAACAATCAGAAAATATAGTAACGATTTCTTCTTCTTTGTTTGTTAAACTGTTCAATAAAACAATTTAGAAAGAGTTTTTTTAGAAAATAACAAGTACCTATTCAAAAATGACTACACATTTTTGCTTAAGGATTATCAATTTATTTTTAATTAATAAACAAATTCAAAATTTGTAAATGTCTTTTAATAATGTACATATCGCCAATAATAAAATAAATGGTGTGTTACGTAAGTTCCGGAATATTTTTCTGTAAAAGAAACTTCGCTAGTTGTGCTTCGTTTCCCAAAAATAGATTTTCTCTTTGTAAATCCTTTTCTTCGTGATATTTGATTTTCAAATTCATTTCTGTTGCTCTCATGCAATGAATCGTTTCATAGAACTTCACGAACATTTCTAGAAGGTTTCCTATATTTCTGTGTTGCTCGTCAATAATTTTAGTTATATCATTATCAATTCGTATCAAAGGTATTATATGCTGGTGTTTTTTTCTCGCTAAAATAAGAAAAAATAATTTGTACCACGTTCATTAGAAGGCACACTATTCTTGCACTATTTGCAACAAAAAAAATATAAAAAAATATTGTGAATAATGGGTACTTACACAACTTCAACCAGTCATACACTTGTTCCAATATCTTCCAAGAGAAAAAAAATAACAAATACCTTACATACTTTTCCTATGTATGATACTTAAAAGTATCCAAAATCATGAGATTTGTGATAGAAATAACAAGTTTATAAAGAAATATACACTCCCATGTTCAAGCAGAAATTATTGCAATGAGCATAACTTAAATCAATATTTACTATTTTAAAGCATAACTATATAGCTTACCAATAACATAATCTTTTCCATAAAAAGATATATATCTGTACTCTTCTTTATCAAAATGTCCAGTATTTTTATTAACATCCATGGTGAGCATTTGAGATACTTTTGAATTGTATTGCCGAAAGGGAATTGGGCTGAAAATTTGGAACCCCTGAATTGTATTCATTCTAACCTAATAAAAATAAAATGCATTAATTTATATGATTTATAGTCTATTTTCATGTAGGAAAGAGTAATAAAATCTAATTTCTAATACAAAAGTTAGTACGGTTATTTTAAATATTATTACAGAATAATCTAAATATTTCCTAAAATTTTCATAAACGTTATTTGAATAAAAAATAGAAATTATCAATTATTAATATAAATATGAAGAGTTAAAACTTTTACAGTATTTTATTTTCGTTATACCCAATATTTTCAATATATTTAAAGAAAAAAAATAATCCATTTTTTGAAACAGTCTAAATATATCTTCAGAATCAATAAATACATACCCTGTTCAAAAAATCCACAGAAATATTACAGTAAACATCCAAAACTAACGTTAAACTTTCCAGACCAATCTTTTTAAGAGCCAAATCAACAACTGCAAACATCAATGATTTGTTTTCTTCAATATATAAAGGATTCGGTACATCTGGTAGACGTATAGATAACCAAGCAATTTTAACATCATCATTTTTATACTTTGCTGAATAAGTAGTGACAAAATTTTTTATATCAACAAATTTATCAGCTTCTCCTTTACTTTCACTATTATACTGATAAAATAAAACAAGCAAAAGAAAAGTTTTTTCTTTTCTATCCATTATGGTTGAGGCATACATTGTTAGAAATTCAATTGCAAGATGGATTTCGTTTTCTTGAATTGGAAGAATTATGTTCACCCTTGAATTTTCAGTCACATAAGGCACTGATATTAATTCTACATTATTGATGGGTTTGCAGATCTCGAATCTAAAAAAAATCAATTTATTAATATTGGCATAAAAATTGGATGAGCAGTAAGTTTATTAAAATAAAAATTTATTCACCGTTTTATTACTTCTTTTTTACTACTAACATCTTCAAACTTGGCGTCAATAATATAATCCATTCCTTTACTTAAATCAAAAGTTTTATATCCATTAACCAAATCAATATATTTCAAGTAATTTCCATAAATACTGTTTGCTTTTAGTTTAACTTCTTCGATAATATTCTAAAATGTTTTAAATAAATAAACTGATCCATGCATTTAATTGGCCATTATGCTTACTTCAATATCTATTAATTCTGCTGTTGTATGCTTTTTTATAACTGTAAAATCATTGGGAAAAAATATATGGGATCGATTAAAATAATATTGTCTTGGTAAATCGAAACGGGTAGCTGGTTTCGCACCAGGCCTTTGTCCAGGTGGCCATAAGTCTTGTATCGTATTTTTACCAATTTCCTCATTGATTAATGACAGCCTTTGCTAAAATTAACATAAAAATTCTCTATATTTTTATTTCACACGTAGTAGTGCAGCATATTTATCTTGAGATCTAAGTTTCCTTACAGATACATCACAAACCTTTTTTGATTATATGTTTTATGAACTATCAAAGACTATAATATATATGTTTTGTATACAGTTTAAATAGGTTTGATGTTTCAATGCTATAAATAAATAAAATAATTGTGTTAATATTTTCTAGTTGTTTAGTTAGTTTTTCTCCACAAATTTTCAAGTTCAATATCATATAAATCTTTGTTTTGTATCATACAAAAATTAATTGAAAATTATGGTTTGAGACTGCAAGAAGAAAATATAAACAGACTACAACTAGTTACTATTGCTGTGAAGATAATTTTAAGTAAGTACAGTTATTCTATTAATTGATTGTACTCCTAGGCATTTTATGAAATAAAATATGAAAATGTGAGAAAAATGTAGAAAGATGTGATGCAACAATGGTTTAGTCCCAAAATTGTGCATAATTGAATATACTTACTTTTAAGAAATAAGCATTTAATGTGTAGAAATCATTTTTCTGTAATACAGGATGGACAGTAACAGCTCTATTAAAATCATCCTTCTCTGACAGTTCTTTTAAATGTGGAATTAATTCAAAATGTTTAATTCTAAAGGAATATAACTGTTCCATTTGTATATTTTCTTGGCAAGATATTCCATAACTATGGAAGGCACATCTACCTATATTTTCACTGGGATCTTCTGAAACAGCATTCATTATACACCAGTCTAAATGATTCCTCATAGCTTTCAACACAGAGTTACTTATAATTATGCCTGAATCTGGAACAGAAGAATTAAAATACTTTCAAGTTTATATTTTTTGCAAATGGAGTAATTTAGACAAATTACATTATTGTCAGAAAACATTATACATACTTAAGCTGCAGTAGCTGCCATCTTCAACAGTTGATCCCATATAAACATCCATACTAACACTTATTTTCTTTACAATATCCTTCAACTTGTGAGCATTTATAAATGTAACATCATTGGCAAAAAAATAATAATCATAACTTTGCCCAAATGTATCAGCCACATACTTAATAACTTGAAATGGCCTATACTTATATCTGGCATCAGTAAATCCCACTAAACCAGTTAAATTATATTTAGTCTTGAGTTTATATTGGGCAGTTATGAAAAACTTAATCCTATCAACTAAATGGCCAATAGTTTTATTAATGTGTAAGGCCTGCGTATTTATTTTTTCTTCTGATGTAAAGATTCCAACGAATAATTTTTCTTTGATTCCTAGCTCTGTTGAGTAGTATCTAGGACGTACTAGTTTAGGTTTATTTTGATTAGAGCTAGCTGTTTTCTTAATATACTGTACCGATAACTTATTTACAGATGAATTTATGATTTGTTGTACTGTTTCATTTCTCATTGGCAACTCTACTGGGGTGCATTTTGTTTCATCTGTGTTAGAAATTATAGTTGAAAAATATAATCCTATTGTAATGCCTAAAAATAAGTAAATGTTTTCGAAACAAAATTTTTTAATACCGAGATGCATCTTTACTAGAAGTTTAAAACTGTTATTGTTATTAATGATTATTTACATTTTAAAATAATAATGTAAAAACCATAGAGAAATA
>CAJUYI010000578.1:126198-145025 GCA_910591695.1 Galerucella pusilla | reverse complement strand
TAACCGAAATAATGAATTTATTCCATTTGGCTTTTACACACTGTATAGACCATTCCAGAATGACGTCACTGACAAGTCGGCCATATTTGTTGAGGGACAGGCAAAGTTTGTTTACGGTTCAGTTGCATTGTAACTAAAGCGTTGTCAACATCAATTTTTAAGTTTTTGACCAGTAGTTTTTGAGAACAAATTATACTTTCGAGATTTACAGTATTTCATCTGTAATATTATTGAAAATGCCATCGTTTTGTTCGGTTCTGAAATGCTCTATGCGAGCTGAAAGAGACAAGGTATCATTTTTCAGATTTCCTGCCGTTTTAACAAATTGGGGAGATTATTTGAACGCATTATCCAGTGAACGGCGTAAGGCATGGATAAGGACTTTAAAACGAGGTCCTTTAACAGAAACTCAGCTTAGAAATGGTCGTATATGTTCCAGACATTTTATTAGTGGTAAGGTTCTTGTTGCCCCTGAGTTGTAATTTTCATGGGCTTTCAAGCTTTTTACAGCTTTCAACTGCTTAGTTGTGTAGTAGCTATGAGTATCCACTAAATAACCTACTAAATCCAGCATGGTCACAGTGGGTAAATCAGTTTGGGACGCAAACATTCACTAATTGTAAGGGTATACGGGTCAATGTTATTTATCACTGCAATTTTCTTTAAATAACGCGAAAGAACATCTCCCGAGAGTGTTGCAAAATATGCACTTCGTGACAGCGACATTATTGCAATAATCTAACAAGCAGTCTCTTTCTGTTATTATTAAATACTACAAACTATGAATGTAAAAACTTTTTTCAAAAACTATAACACAGGAGATCAAAATTAATGTTAACCAAACAAAAATAACAATGCAACTGAACCATAAAAGAACTTTGTCTGCCCCTCAGCAAAGATGGCCGACCTGTCAAAGTCACGTGTTCTGGAATGGTCTATTACTTGAATGTTATTTTACACTTAACCTCAAAATTATAATCAATGACATATGTTAAGAATTGTTTTCAAAATATGACAACTGAACTGTCAAAAGTAACAGATGAAATTTATGTCGACCTTAGATAAGAAATAAGTTGATAATTCCGTCTCATCCATTTCATGAATGAGAGAGCAAGCTGGACAATGTATGACGTAACGGCAAAGGATGGTTGAACAAACTCTAGTCATAAATATGAAATGAAACTACAACGCGCTGACTGCGTGTCCTATAAGATAGAAGGTGATTGTAATGTACTAGAAGAAGAAGAAGTATGATACTCACTCAAAGTTGAAATAACCTCAAAAATTTGAAAAAAAAACGAAAATAAAGGTAAAACACCGATTCCCTATCACTTACCATGGCTGTATTCGCCCTAGGTTCTAAATTTAACCAGAAATTGTTCTCCAGTTCCAAGTTAATGTTGGCAAAACTGACTACAGATTCCCCGATTAATCTTTCTCGACGCATCCGCTCACAACCATATAACCGCAGTCTTACGCCCATAGAGTTTACATCCTCTAAAATAAATTGTATCAAAAGAAGAATTTTTCCCATGTAAAAATATTTTACCTGGATTTACGCGATGCAACACAAAACTTTCCATATACTGTGGATTTTCACCTTGCCGAATTTTAGTCTTGTGCTTTTGTTTTTTACTAGGGAGTAAAATCAATCTCACCTGAAAGAAAATAAATGGATAATTTTTCTTCTACTTCAAACGTTTTCCTTTAAATTTACTTTACCTGCGTGTGTGTAAGTTGACCACGATCCCTACTCGGAAAATCCCTGGCTTGGAGGACGTGGACCGTCATCTTACGCATGGGCGCGTCGTACAAAAGAGCAATTTCCAAATGACCACATTTGCTTTGGGTAACTTGACATTCTGGCTCTGAACCGGAACCTCCACCACAAGATAAAACTTCCCCTCTGTCCTCTACGTCCGGGCTCATCACCACAATACACTGTGGAAAAAATTATCATATTAATATCTCAAATTACTCGAATTATACTCAAACTTACGTCTCTGTTGGTGTTATTGTCAGTAACATCCATTTGTGTTGGAGAATCTATCATCTGATTGTCTATTTTTGTTTCTCTCAAATTTATAGGTGTTCTGAAAAAAATATACATAAACAACCCTTCAAATATATCCCATAATTCATAAGCAAACTTACTTTTGACTCGAGTCGTTTATTTCCGCCGTAATCTTCGTCGCTATTGTTGTTAACACCGTGTGCTTCTCTCCAACGGAACTGGTGGTGGAGCTGCAACAGGAACTGTTGCTGCTAACTCCAACTCTACCTTTTTCCACCAAAGATATCAGATCTTGGTTAACTCTAGCTGGATAATATGAGCCAGAAGGTACTACCACTGGTAGGGAAACTGGACCGTGGAGATTCTTGTTCGTAAGACCTATTTCGGCTTCGGAACTAGACTCACCACCGTCGAAAGAATAGGCCTTTGCTGAAATAATGAATTTCCATATATTTATTATATTCTTTATTCTATATATATTATTTGGGTTGGCTGGATGCAGACTGACAGGGTAGGTGAGGAGAAAACTGGAAATTAAGAATTCCCAAATGTTTGCAACTTTCACTACAGATACGTCTCACGCCTGGATATGAAGTTAGCCGCTTTCTGAACTAATAGCCAGTTACAAAAAGGCATTTGAACAACTGTCAATAACCGAAAACAATATAAATCGGAAGTAAGTTTAAACAACTTCACGCATAACAACATAATCCTAGGCTATGCTTTATCACTATTAAAAAAAGGAGACGACATAATTTTCGGTCCTATGGTAACGCGTATGTAGCTAACTTCTCTTTTAGGGTATGTACGTCACAGCATAAATGGCGAACTATTTAAAAAATCCAATGGTTGAATGTTCATATCGATATAAAAACCTTGTGAGAATAAAAACTTTGAAGATAATGGGGTAAAAGCATAAATTTTGCTATTGGTGGGAATTGACGCTTTATCAGGTCTCCTAACACCTTAAATGCCTATTTATTTTTTCAAAAAAATATAAACTTCACTTTTAAAACGACTTTTCAAATCATAAAATTTGAAAGAACGCCAAAACGCGCTTTACGTCATAAAGATGGCTGCCCCATCCGTTGACGTCACTCCATTTGTTTACGTTCTTATTCCTGTATCACGCTCTGAGTTTTTGTGACCAAATTTGTTTCTGAAAGCTTTAAAAATGGATAAAGTCGAAAAATAAACTTTGTATTCCAAGTATTGGATTGTTCCAGAGAGTAAATCAACGTCCATTGAAACTCCAAAATATGAAAGAATCGTCACTAAACACTGGACTAGTGAATAAAATATTTTCTTCTAAAAGTTTTAAAACATCCTCGGAAATATATAATATTTATGTCCATTTCCCACTTTACGTTGACTTTTAGAAATAAAAAAAAGCACACACAAACACGTACCTAATGGTCTCAAACAAACATATAAATGATATTTTTACGTTGATGAAACAATTAATAGTTAATTAAAATACAATACAAACACAAAACTACACAGAACCTAATACAATACCGGCCATATTGACAAAAGTAAACGAATGGTATGACATCACACGTATCATCGGTAGCGTTCGGAAATCCTCGGGTGGTGGTCGGAAAGTGCATTAAAATTTGAATTTTATTTTAAAATTTGGAAGTAGCTTCCAATGGAAACTGGTTTATTTCCTATTATTAGTTATTTTTGATATCAACTTTATTATTACAAATTAATATCTAAGGAAAATATGAAATATGCGTGCACTCTATTGATTCCCATTATGATTTTGTCCACCACCAATTACCAACATTGAGAAAATCTCATTAATCATTATATAATACGACCCTGCTTAGCGTTTTGTTGTAGGTACCTACGATTCTGGCGAAGCGTTCTATAAAAACCCTCCATATTGATTTTATTTAGAAAATGTATTTCAGAGCTTTCAATCTACTTAATTATGTTTCAAGGTTAAAATTAGAGGTAAATATTTTAATAAAACAATCCCAAGGTGATACTTTTACTTTCAAGGTCATTATTATTGTAGAAAAAGTGAGGTACAATATTTAGTTTACGCAGCTAAACAGTATTTAGGTCACTTTTCTCTCTTTGGAAGTATTTTTAAGTTCATAAAAACGTCAAAAAATAAGTAACTTACCTAATTTGTGTTTAGGGGTAACATGTGACATGGAATTAGGCACTGAAGGTGTTGGTACAGGTCGTGATGATACAGGAGGGCAGGCTTCCTCACAGCATGTCATGCCTCGTACAGGAGTCCACCATAATAATCCTTTGTTTTTTATGTATAACAGAAAGACGAGTAGAATGGCTCCGAGGCCTGCCATGGCACCCAGGAAGGTGCCTCCATCTAAAGAAAATATGAATATTTAAAAAAATTTTGGTTTTTTTTTTGTAGGCAGCAGCTCAAGATATTTGATCATATTACAAGATAATGAAAATCTTGCATGCAGGATTGTACTTGTGATAAGAACACTGAAAACCTGTTATTATTCCTTGCATAGTTCCTTGAATTGAGATATCAAAAATTTAATACGTTTTTGCGCGATCGATCTTTTTTTTTTATTTATCTAATTCCGCTATCAAATGTGACACTTTAAGTCACTCCTTGACGTTAGGTAACGTCACATTTTTCATAACCTTCATATATCAACTATGAAAAGCAGTTATGTAAAAACTTTACGTAACTGTTTTTCAACATAGAGATGCTACATGAGTTTCAAAGAATAATTTATTAATCAGGTAGGTACTGTCAAAACTGACAATTATTTCATTATTTAAACTGACAATTACCCCATAATTTTAATTCAATAGTATTTTAAGATTTATAAACATTGAAAAAAACATTATTAAGGACACAGTTATTTGAAGTGAGTCAATTTTCTGTGTGAATACTTCATAGTTACAATACTTTTAACACCATCAGAATCCACTTTAATATTACCATTGTAATTGAAGATTTTATGAAATATTATAAAAGCGCGGAATTAGATAAAACGTTGTACGTAACAAACGTTATGAAAAGAGCGATATTGTTTAACAAGCGTAATATTTGCCAAAACGAGCTCTAGCAAGTTCTGCAAATTACGCGAGTTGAACAATGTAGCTCTTTTCATAACTAGTTACAGCATCGGTTAACAGGACGGTAGGTTGTGTTTACTGGTTTCTAAGTCTAACACGTCGGTAAGTGAATTACTTACCGACGTCTTATCCCTACATCCATTTAAGTGGTCCTAAATAATATATTACACAAAAGGAAAAAAAAATTAGAAGATTTATATTTTTCTAATGAACAGAGCCGAACAGAACAATATAAATAGTATATTAAATATTAAGAACGGTAAGGGTTGCTTACCGGTCGACAGCAATGTTTCGCTACGCTCAGCCTCCAATTTTGCTGGAGACCGTTATTACCCTTAACGTTCGAGATGCTTATATCTACCATTTTTTGCGCGATCGTATTGAAATAAATGCCCAATAAAATAATTTAAATTTCTACGAAACGAATGAAATGTCAAAAGTGACATTTATACTTCTCGATTAGTTTAAAATATAGGTAATTTGCAATTTGGTGAAATGGTAGCTCAGCCTCCAATCATTGCTGTCGACCGGTAAACAACCCGTACCGTTCTTAATACTTAATATACCATTCTGTTCAATTTCACTGAAAGAAATTTTTTTTAATTCCATAATTTGAAATTTTGGCGAACACACCCAAAGTACATTCGCCATATTTTGAAATCAGTGTGAAGTGCATACGCCATATTTTGAAATTAGTGTGCGTAAAGAGTGAGAGATGTGTGATTATATTTTGGGACACTTTCAAATGTAATTAAAGTTAAGTATTGTAAAGTTTTTTCCAATAATTCAATTGAATTCGGTCAGTTGATGCTAGTCGATATGTTCTAAAAAATTCAAATATTGTTTCAACCTCTGAAAGATCTGCAAGACCAAATTGGCGTTGTTTTCAGTGAAGCAAATGTTCAAAATCGACTTTGGTAGTACATCTCCAACATTTTATCAAAATCTCATTAAAGAAGTTTAACAAAAAAGAAGTATTGAAAAAAAAACATCAGCTTGGATTAGAAACAGTTCAAGCTATACCATTTAGTATACACCAATATTTATTTCTATGATTTTATTATCGATTCTGTTTGTTTCTTTAGCAACAGTAAATACCTCTTTTTGTCCTTGACAGAAAACTACACGTGAATACAATAATTATGTGTCTGTTTTCGAGTTATCAATTTTCCACACCTAATGTATAATGCACACACTTTTTCTATAAATAGCAACTAGAAGTAGATACCGATCTATAAATATGTGCCGACAACGTTGTTTAAAAAACTAGGGCTGTAATTATAATGATAATCGAAGAGAGCATGAAATTTTACATAACATTGGTCCAGGATCAAGTAATTTTCAAGAAATTTCTATTAATAAATATTTCTAAAGAAGGTAAGCCTTAATGCTTTAATGAACGATAGAAAAAATGAGAAAAAAGGTCATCTGAAGATAAATGATTAAAGATTCAAGATAGTGAGAAGAAACTGCCATGAAAAAATTACGTTAAACTGAAAAATTGGAGACAAAAAAGTGAATAAATCAAAAGAAAATTATTCTTTTTTCTCTTATTGTTTTGGGAATCAAACCACAATAATGTTTTTTTATTTTTTAATACCCCCTAATAATAACAATAATATTAATAATTCAGCTAACATAATTTTTAAAAACTTGGCAATACCGTATGAAGGGTTTATCAGAAAGAATTAAGAAAATTGGTAATCAATTCAATAGTCGAACTAGCTTTAAATCTAACAATACTTTGAGATCTATACTAACAAAAACGAAACCAAAAAATGAAGAACAATCTTCAAAAAACTGCATTAATCAGATATCTTGTGAATGCGACAAATTCTATTTAGGTGAAACATCTAGACTCTAGAGTCTAGACCATTAAAAGTCCGAATAAATGTGAAAGAAAGTGCTTTAATACAACTAAATGTAGATAAATGTGTAGCTAGTATTTCAGCCAAATGTAGTCAAATTTGGTTACCAATGTTAGAAAGAGACATTTCCAATTATCAATTACCTGCGTTATCAGGATAGCATCATAAGTTTTTATCCAGGTTTTCTTATGATTTATCATTGGAATAGTTGTTAATCTATACACACTTCAATACACAAAATCTACAAACTGAGTTATACATATTTTGAAAACAAAAATAATCATACACAAAAAAGTAACAACAAACGCGTTTTATTAACAACATTTCCAAAATAAGCGAAAAAAAGCGCTATCCCAATAAAAATCTTTCCTGAAACGTGCACTTCCACTGGATTTCATTCCTAGTAGACTATCATATCGTTAGAATGTCATAAAATAAAATATTCTATTTCACATTTTACCAGAGATGTGATCTACTATGAATGGACCTTAATAAAATTTGACAACAAAGTTTTGTAGTCTTAAACTTCAAAATATTATTGATTGCCTAGTTGTCAAATTTTTTTCGTTGTGCCAGATAGGGACCAAAAATTATTTCATCACTAGTTAATCTTGACAACGGTAGCTGGAACCATAGATAAAAAAATACTTAGCTGGAACGCTACCGAAACGTCGAAATAAAAAATAAAAAACATTATTGTGGTTTGATTCCCAAAACAATAAGAGAAAAAAGAATAAGTAATGCCACAAGGAACTTACAAAAGATACAAAAGAAAATCAGTTGCGAGAGATTAAAACAGCCAAAAAGAAAAACTGGAGAGAAGTGTACAGTACATGCAATGGATATGTCCCCTTCTCTGCTCAGTTGAAGCACGAATCCCAATCAGTACAGGAACACCTGGGGGTTCAAGAGGGGACTTATTCTTGGGGCTTCCACTGGTGGAGAGTTTCTTCAATGAGAGAAATAGACACATAACACAGACACTTTTGTGGAAATAGAGTAGCACTCGTCTTCAGAGAGAAGCTACGCACGTGAAAGTCACTGAAAGCGTCATTTCGCAGCTTCTCCATAGATATTGTTACGAAGTCACCAGTTCACAAGCCGGCCCTGTCACTAAATAATAATTTTTAAGTGATTTCGCATTCTAAAAGGTTGTTTTGTTTTGTTTTTGTACTTCTTTGGTATCCCTTTCAATTTCCAGACTTCAATCCAATCGAGCATTCTTGGGAACAGCTACAAAGAGCCTTTGAATTGCCTTGAACCCTCCCCACTGATACACAGCTTTTAACGGACCACTTCAACGACATTATTGAAAGTATTCAGAAGGGCTGTTTGACTGTTGAGCAAACCATCCGCAAAAGGTTATAAAAACGGTTACTTTAATGAAAAAAATGTATTGCATATAAACGCTTAGAGACCAAAAATTATAATTTTTTGATACAACACAATCTTCAAATCTACGATCTTCCTTAAATTTTGTGGACGGTATATATAAAAATTGACAACGCAAACTTTCGATCAAACTGTATATTGCTTAAAATATTTATCTAAAGTTAAAGTTGAAGGCGGTTCTTGCAAGTTAGAATCGATCAAGTCCTAGATTTCATCACTTTACAACAACAGACAACACCACCTGAAGAAGGGTAAATGACCTTATCAAGGATATACGTGGGCGCGACCACTTGTTGTCTCTTTTACTTTCTCGTGTCTTTTAAAATGCGTCTCAGATATCCCTGAAAATTTCCGGGATTTATAAAAGTTATTATGCTTTACAGTTTTGGAAATTGCTTCTTATAATTTCATTTTATCTTTGTATAATTTGGTTAACACTAAAATCTCTAGGATTTCATAAAGCATAGTGTCTACAAAAACTATACTCGTATTTATAAACAACTTTCGTACTTTATTGAGATTTTATACTTGGCTTTAGGTTTAAGAAGAAGCAACGTTAATTCTTCAAACGAACTAAAATTTGAGGTTCCCTTATTTTCTATATCTTCCATGATTTCGTTTCGAAGAGAATACATAAATTAAGATCAACTAGAGAGATTCCATGTGTAATTCCATGGGTTTGCAGAATTTCTAGCTTCAGGTACCTACTGGAATTTTAGGAAAAAAATCCCTGAATTTTGTCGCGTGAATTCAGAAACACCCTGTATAGTTAATGTATTAAACGCGTGTTGGTTTTTGAATGACTATAAATAAAATTGTTAGTTCCATGATCGATAAATGTCACTAAAACTGTCATTAAATCATTTTCTTATAGATGAATCTATCGGCTATACGAATTTCCATCTGTTTTCAATTGGACTTTGCCATTACTGACCTCAACCACTTGCTGCACGCGACCTACCTTCTTCCCACCAGACATTCGCCCACTTTAAAGTGAGTCCTTCCTTCCCCTACCATTGTTTACTGCAGATCGATTTATCATCCCTCTCGCTCTGCCACACCTCCCGAATACTTCATTGAATATCCGCATCGCAGAATAATCAGAAAGACACTAGTAAGCACTCAAAACACTGGTTTTGTCTCATTTTCAAAAAAAGGAATTAAAATATATCAAAATCACCTGAAATTAAGAAGCATACAAAAGAATTAGAGAAAATTATTAACGTGGTAACACAGTATACCAAAACATTTGGTATACTGTGGTGGTAAGGTAGGATTCAAATACGAGGTGTGTAAGATTTATATGGAAAAATTTGGGCGCGATTTCAAAAAGTTGCACTTCTTAGACTGTGATAGTATAATAATATGTGTGACACAGAACAAAAAAATGAGAGTGTAACAAAAAACTTTTTTTTTATAAAGGTGCCGTCACCTCCTCAGCCTCCTGGGATTATTAGGGACGTATATAAGGAGGGGGGTTGGGGGGTTCAAACCCTCCCCTTAGAAAATACAATAAAGGTACAATAATTTTTATTAGCATACTGCCGCAATATGAGTATTCATCGGGATGTGGCAATAGAAATAGATTCCTCAACAATTGTGAATAATTTAGCTGAAGAGGTATTAAATTTATTTTTGTGAGATTGATTTTCTGTTTTAATAAAAGCTCCAATTTTCAATCATCTATCACTTTTTAAAATAGGTGCTCCCAAATTAATATACAGGTAACAACTCGGCTGGTATGGCAATGCGGCGAAGAACTTAGAAGACTGGCGACTCGGAACAGGTCACAAAAAGGAATCGCTGGCAATGAAAAAGCTGACGAACTTGCTAGAGCAGGATCGTCAACACTGATGAACGGACCCGAACCATCTGTGGGCATCCCCAGATGCTCCACTAGGTCAAGGTTAAAAGGGTGGGTAAGAGAACAATCCATAAAACTCAAGAAGAATACATCCCAGGCAAACACATGGGAAGAAATTTATAGAAGAACCATCAGAAAAAGTAGCAAAAGAGCTGCTCTCAATGAGCAGGAACAAACTACGCACCATAACGGGGATTCTTACGGGACACTTTCCCACAAAGGAGCACCTGAACAAAATAGGGCTGTATAACGGAGACCTCACATGCAGGAGATGCAAAAAGGACACCGAAACAGCTCTGCACATATTATGCAACTGTGAGACGCTGGACCACAGGAGGCAAAAACTATATGGAAGACCCCAAATGACTCCAGAAGACCTCTACAACCAACCAGTAAAGAACCTGTATGAGCTAATACAAGGAACGGATTGGCTCCTTTGCGATCTATCCAGTCCAAGAAAGTAGTCTTTTCCAGATTAAATAGGATTCCCAGTCGCTTCAGGCCTATGAAGTGGGATTGATCTCCTTTCCCGACAAGTTGGTCCACTAATTCGTTAGCCAGGAATCCCGTCCTGGAATACAGTGTCCTTATTGGAGCCTGACTGCACGAAAATATTTTTATTGACCCGTTCTCCATCATTCACCCAACTAACACAAGATCAATGATGGAAACTGTTGCAAGCAATTCAAGACTCTCCGCAAGCTCAGTGTTTACTTCGCTGTTCCAATCGGTGGACCTAACTTGGACCCGTTTGAGAAACAGCTCACAAGTAAGGAGGATACATCTATATCCCATTTTTCCACAGCTGTAAAAACGTTCAATTATCACCCCTATCCATTTTATATAATCTGTAGGTGGTCATTTTCGCTACCCTATTAAGATGGAGATGGTTTGCCAGACAAGCTTGTCTAAGGGCTTGTCTCTACAGCCTGCTGAGTCTAGCACCCACCGATTTTTCAGTCAGGAACTTGCTTCACCAGAACACAGAGCTGCCTTCGCAATAAGGGTAGTTATATAGTTTCTCAATATGCGGGCACAATGAAAATTTCTCCTCGGCGGATGTAGATTCGTACATATCTCATATTCGACCAAAACGGACAGACAGTATTTGTCCTGTTAGCCATCGAAATTCTCATTTTCGACTAGTAAATGTTATACTTACATCCCTTGTAGTATAAATAACCATTAATATAATCAAAATGGTTTATGTACGAGCATGTATTGATATCTAGTTAGCATATAACAGTTCCATGAATAAACAAAATATTGCGTTACCATAGCAACGAACAAAAACTCATTGGAAGTGTCAGTGTGAAGTTGGACGTCAAAAAAGTAAACCAGTGTTACGCAATAAATTAAAAGAAAAAAGATTTCCACCGAAATTGTGGAAATCAAAAAACTAGAGTATCGAGCCATCATCAAGTACATGTATTTAAAAGGGTTAAGAGGTAAGCAGATTTACGAAGATATGCTTAATACCCTTGGTGATCAATGTCCTTCGTCCTCTCCAAGACCTAAGAAGTTTCGTGTCCAAAAATCTGCTGGAAAAGTTCTGGCTTCAGTTTTTTGGGATTGCCATGAAGTAATCATGATTGGTTTTTTGGATAAGGGTAGAACAATAACCGGACATCACTGATCACTCTACGAGAAAAAATTAAAGAGAAAAGTCGCGGAAAGCTATCCAAAGGTGTTTTGTTTATACAGGACAACACTCCTGCACACAAATCTCATGTTGCCATGCAAAAAATTCGTGATTTGGGGTTTGAATTACTAGAACACCCCCCTTATTCACCAGATTTGGCTCCGACTATTATCTCTATCCTCAACTGAGAAAAAGCTAAAAGGTCGTAAATTTTCTTCTAACGAGGAGGTAACAAAAGCTTTGGAGGTCTGGTTTGCAGAGCAAGATGAAACATTTTTTTGGAAAGGTCTAGAGACGTTGCAGGTTCGTTGTAATGAATGTATCCAATTAAGAGGACTATATGTTGAGTAATAAAATATTTTGACTTTGAAATTTTGTTTGGTTCTATAGTAGGCTAAGAATTTTTCAATATACATATATATTTACATCTTTCTTCATCATTTTTTCAACATATTGTCCTGTAAATCAGCCTTATATTACTCAATATAATAAACTTTATATAGTTGTCTTCAAGCCCTCCATTTTTTTTATCTCAAAACCATCCCAAATACCTATTCAATATCCATGATATTAATAATTTATTTAATGACATTTGGAGTGATCGAATGGGTAGGGTTAACAAGCATATTGCGTGGAAGATTTTATTATAAAAGTGGATTCTATTGCCGAGTTTTCCATTAATAACAAACTTGTTCATGAAACTATTATTAACGTAACCCTGAACGAGTAGTTATTACTTGATGAACTTGGTTTTATTTCGGTCTAAATTGGATGAATCACGGTTTCAGGGAATTTTGTATTTGAAAATGGTGACCATTTTGATCATTGGAAGTGAATATTTTGTATTGTTTACTTTTAGTTGCGCTTTAAACCAGCGAATTCACCATTATTTTGAAAAAATACTAATTTAAGATTTTTAAAATTAATTAAATAGTTTTTCTTGATCCAAACTGAATTGGCATTTTGAAAGTTGTACGAAAAATAATGTCTAGCTTGTTTTAGAAGATGAAATAATATTTTTTAAATGAAAAACTTACTTTAAGTGAAAATAAGCCATATAACATTGAATAATTTAAGAAAGTATGTATTTTAGTGAATATTTGAAAGACTAAACCATTTTTAAAGACGTAGTTTCTTAACTGCGTATTCATTAAATCTAAAGGACCAAAATATGGATTTAAAAAGCAGATGGAATATCTTATATTTACAATAAAATATGTTATATTTTGAATAATACTACGAGTTTATAAAGAAGTAAACACAAACCCACGCATAGTATATAGAACATACTTAGAATACTGTCAAATCTAAAATGTAGGTCAGCATGAATGAACGATTGTAAACGTATCAAAATCATTTTAACCACGAAAACTATCATGAAATATACATTTTTTCCCGATATACCAAATTAAAAACGTTAATAGAAACTTTTAATTCGACTCACCTCCAATATAATTCTGATCTGTTATAACGACCATTGTTGTGAGTTACAAGGACTCGCTTATTATTTTTGATATTAAATTTCACATCATTTAATATCGTTTATCAACATTTTTTTATTTATTTTATTATTTAATGTTAACGAATGAAATTACAGGCACAACGCGAAATGTTGAAATCGCCCTCATTGCGTTGGCTTTCAAAGTGTACTGGTGTTGAGGGTTATCCTTGGTCCTGTGGCGCATGGATTGTCCTGTTGCCCTTCCGACAGTGAGGGAAAGTAGCGGAGAATGTGCGAGAGCTTCAGGGACACATTTCCAATAACCAAAACAATATTTTTTTTATACAAAAGTTTTATTTATATTAATTTCTTTTTACCTTTGTTTATTTGAAAAATATTATTTTCTATTGAGTTTAATTTTTCGTATTTTATGTCAAATTCGGGGAATTTTGAATACCAACTGTCCATAGTAGATATAGAGACTAAGACCCCTCGTTTTTTTAAAATATTAGGGATAAATAAAGACAAAATGTTTAAGGTATTTGTTGAATCAAAGTATAGTCAAAAGCGCTCTTATCGTGCGGGTTCAAAGGTCACTAACCATATTTATCAAATCAGAAGACACACAGGTTACCAAAATGTGAGATTACAAATATACCCGGAGAAAATAATGACGGTTGATGTTTCCTGCGCACTGGTTGACAAATTTCCACTTTTTCATTCATTCTCGAAATAATCTATCAGATTAAGTACCATTTTTTTTACTTGAGGATGCAAAATACCGGAAAATTGCTTTTTATTATTCATATTGTCACTTTGAATTGTCAAAGTGAGTTTAGAATCGCTGAAAACTAAATACATAGGTATTCTTTTTTCTCCCGTCAAAATTGCATAAGTCTGTCTTATTCTTCTTACGGATTTTATTTGGAAGTTATGAATAAACGCAATAAAAGAAAACAAAAACGGTGAGTATGTCTTTGTTAAATCGTATGAACCGCATGATAAGTCTGTATTTGACTACTTATATCAATTCAAATATTTTCTCAAACCCAAAACGGTACGCCATTGATTCAATGATTCAACGCTTGCGTATAAGATTCCTTGAAAGAGATTTTCTATAATAATAGAGAAAAATAAATACCCACTTTGAATCAATCGACAATATAATTACGATGACATATATATTTTTATATGTTTTATCGTAAAGCCAAAATACGCACCTATATTTTTGGGGGGGATATATTTTGCGTATTTTGAGTTTGCTCCAACCTGTTGCTAGAGCCTAGATTTGACCTCCTTTGCTTAAAGATATGTCGAAAGGACTTTCTACGAAATTAAAATTGTTTTTTCGCGGAAAATATCAACTTTATACCGAGGAAAATAATGAAAGCACCATTTCCATGAATCAGCAAACAGGGAAATTGTATACTTTATATACAATTTTATTAAAATTATTATAAATGTCCTCCCAAGGCTACATGGCATTTCTTAGTCTCATTTCAACCGTCATATATGTTATTTCGATTAAATAGTTGATGGTAGAATTACATATTTTGACTTGATATATTTAACAGACAAGAAATTATTCGCTCTTTGGTATTCGTATGGCTAGAATTAATTAATTATGAAATATATTCTCAAGGGCTTCAATTAAACACACAGGCGTACTTTTTTTATTTACAAAAATTAGTGAAAATTGAATAGAGTACAAGCATAAATTTTGCTATTGGTGGGAATTGACGCTTTATCAGGTCTCCTAACACCTTGCATGCCTATTTTTTCAAAAAAATAGAAACTTTACTTTTAAAACGACTTTAAAAATCATAAAATTTTAAAGTCCGCCAAAACGCGCTTTACGTCATAAAGATGGCTACCCCATGGAGTGACGTCATTTGTTTACGTTCTTATTCGTGTATCACGCTCTGAGTTCTTGTGACCTAATTTGTTTCTGAAAGCTTTAAAAATGGATAAAGCCGAAAAAAAAACTTTGTATTCCAAGTATTGCATTGTTCCCGTGTGTAAATCAACGTCTATTAAAACTCCACACAAAATATTTGTTACTTTACCTGGTGGCGCAAGCAAAAATACACTTAAGAGAAGGGCATTATGGTTGTGTAAGCCATGCGTCTAAACAAAGACGATATTTCGACAAATACTACTAATTTTGTTTGTGAAGACCATTTTAATGTAAGTACCTACCTACTTCAATACTGGTAATTTTTTTCTTGAATAGTTTGAGGTTATGTACTTATATGTCTAGGAATCAACCATAAAAATATCATTTTCTTACGACCACACATCGAAATATGGTTCGTATATATTATATAAATAATACATAGTTTAAATCGTACTTACGATAATACTTTAACTCCTAAATTCAAGCAGCATAAATGAGTCTACTTTGGTCAAGTTATCAGTTTGTGCTTTTACAAAACCTTCGCTAGCCATATCTTTACTCACAAAATATGAAAGAATCGTCACTGAACATGGAACTAGTAAATTTAATATATTCTTCTAAAAGTTTTAAAATTTCCTCGGAAAAATCGAATATTTATGTCCACTTTCCACTTTACGTTGACTTTTAGAAATAAAAAAAAGCACACACAAACACGTAATGGTCTCAAACAAACATATAAATGATTTTTTTACGTCGATGAAGCGATTAATAGTTGATTAAAATACAATATCAACACAGAACTACACATAACCTAATGTAATACCGGCCATATTGACATAAGTAAACACAAGAGATATGACATCACACGTATCATCGGTAGCGTTCGGAAATCCGTGGTCGGAAAGTGCACTGAAATTTGAATTTTATTTTAAATTTTGGGAGTAATTTCCAATGGAAACTGGTTTATTTCCTATTATTAGTAATTTTTGATATCATATTTACTACTATAAATTAATATCCAGGCAAAATATGAAATATGCGTGTACTCTATTTCGTCAGTAAAAACTTTCCAGGACAACAAACAAAAATCTCCGAAAACTTGACAATAAATTGTTTTTTGTTTTGTATGTGAAGAAAATCGTTTTTATTTTCATACTAATACCAAATGTTAGTTGTAGCCGTCAATGGCAGTGGAAATTTATCGTCTACAAGATATTTATTCACATGGGAACAGAAATATAATTGTAAAAGCAATTAACTTAATTAAATAATAAATATATTGGGCATTCAATCACCTCGGGATCCAGGGCTGTAGTGAGAATGTTGAAAAATAAGACACTTTTAGTTGTCAATGTAAGATGTCAATGTCAACGTCAATGTCAAGCGGCATTTAAACTTTGATTTTAGAACCAGTCCTTAAAAATACAATTTAAATGTTGCGTTAAAACACTAGAATGGAAATAGCGCCGTTTTATAGTCGTAGAAATGCCTCAAGTTCTTTTTTAATACTCTATTATTCACTTCATGCCCATTTCTCCTTCAAGAAAACATTTTTAATTATTCATTACTTTTATTTGCAATAATAGTATATTATACACCAAGGTGCGAGGTTTATAAATGTCTTCACCACCGTGGTGTATATACAATTTTTTCCACTACCAGCCAAATGTAAGACAAATAATTCACAAACGCACCACGAGAAGCGTTTACTCCGTCGTCTGACTGACAAGTACACTGTCAGTTTTCGATATATTATGAACGTACTCGTTATGTCATCAGTCATTTTTAGTTAATCGCGAATTTCAAACTAATGACATTTTTATTCAAATAATTTTATCTTGATAGGTGATTTCAAGCAGCAAATATGTTAAAGGCAATCTCCTGGGTATACAAAATTATGTTGCACAAGTTTTTGTTGAACTACTATCTCTGAATTCTCAAATTATTTGAATTTGTCCGTTATTGACCTATTATTAACCACTAATAGAGAAATTCAACTTCTCAGTGGATTAGAAGAAGCAATAATTGTCAACTTCACAGCTAATACAACTTAATATTCCCGGTATATTACAACAAAAGGTATTTTTAAGCAGATTTTTAACTGCAGCTTTTCGCGCTTCCTCTGGATCCTCCCCTGGCGCAACTCCCGAAAGGAACCTCCACACAAATAATCCCCCCGGCAACTGAGAATACAAATAATACATTTACTAGATCTTTTCAGATCTAGTTGGTTTCCAGTTCGAACATCGCGTAAAATTGGTTGCCTATGGATCTGTGGGTGTGACGCGCGATCCCGAAGGCCGATTACTAGATGTCGATGCCTGAAATTCTACTAAATGCTGTAATATTTATTTATGTTTGATTTTGTAATTCTTTCAGTAGCGCGGTAAACGTAAATGAATTAATATCTATTTGTTTGTTTGTATATGAGTGGACCGTCCGGAAGTTGAAAAATGAGACCGCGCAAGTATTATCAGCATGTGGAAAGAGATCCCGATAAAATCAAGTCGATTTGGAAAGGTAATGTTTTTAGACGAACTTATAAATAAATTAAGTGCATTTTTACACGCTTTTCGTACACTTAGTTTGATGTTATTGATTTTTTGCATATATTAATTTTCCTTTTTTAAGTCAAATCAAAACCAAAATAAGATACTCAAAGATAGGGGTAATAATTAAGCGAATTTTCTTTTATATCACTTTTATTATTTGATTTATTCTCACAGATAAATATCAAACTGCAATACTTTTATTTACTAAACATGTTTTCAGAAATAAAGTGAACAATATGATTATTTTCGGTAATTCTAAATACTTTTCAGCGCTTTTAACATAATCATCTTTTTATTCAGATGCTATGATACGATCTACGATTTAATAAAAAAAAAGAGAGATTCTTTCGATGACACAGAAACTAAGAACCAAGGTTGTCATAGTTACAAACTTGTCTTATATTTTCTATACAATAATTCAGTACTATCATTTTAAACAGCTGACAAAAATAAATAAAAAGTTGAATAATAAAATAGGAGTTGTTGAAATTTAAAACGATGTTTAAAAACATACAGAGTGGTCAAATAATTATAATAAAAGCTTGTCCTGTAAAACAGGGAATGAAATGGCAGACCAGCTAGCTAAAGGAGCCTTCACAGGTACGGAACCGTTTTGTGGAATCGCAAAGGATTACATAAGAGGGGAAGTCGGGAACTGGCTAGTTAAAGAATACCAACTCAACTGGAGGCTGACTCAAGGACACCTCCATACTAAGAGTCTACTCTGAATAAGTTAGATAAGGAACTCTCGTCCTGGACAAGTGGACACTGTACCCTGAGGAAGCATCTGCACAGGATGGGCAAAGTTAGTGAACCTATGTGCAGAAAATGTGAAGTCTACGAAGAAACACCTACTCACATACTCTGCTTTTGTGAGAACGTACAAGGACTCTGGCGGAAGCACGTTGGAGTGGAAATAACACAACCGTTAAAACTACTGAAGATTACTCCAGATAAACTGGTGGCCTATATAGAGACCGTTGAGACCAACCCAAGCGTATGAATGAAATGAATAAGGCTCTACAATTACAATTTTTTTTTTTTTTTTTTTTTTTTTTTTTTTTTTTTTTTTTTTTTTT